>CAIGRL010155180.1:0-10310 GCA_903798325.1 Fraxinus xanthoxyloides
AAAAGTAGAAGTTGGAAAATATTTTCCTACTTCCAGGGAAAATATAGCGAATCAAACACAGCCTTAGTATTTATAAGGGTGAATGTCAAACCCTAGAAATACCACAAAGATGGAAACAAGATAAAAAATTACGTGGAATAATATTTTTCCAAGGAAACACGTAGCAAAGAAGGAAAAAATATTTTCTCAAAAAACCCAACCTAATTTAGGTCAACAAAATCCAACAATTTCCATATTGACACAAATTCCGATGCAATGAACGAAGCTCCAAGATTTCTCCACCTGAAAAAATTAATTTGCCTGCAACGAAAAAATTCCAACTCTTCAATAGGAACCAAACTTTCCCAAACACAAAAATTCTCCTCGTTTTCCATGGTATCCAACACGGATACATAAACTCAAACACTGAGTTCTCAAAAATTCACAATGAATTAGAAATTATCAAACAATGTCAAAGCACACCATGTAGCAGAATCAACTCCGAATGCTTTTATAGAAGACCCCTAAGTAGCCTCAACGCCTTTAAAAATGCTAAAAGCATGTGCAACCAAATTAGCATCTACATACCTATCTCCAATGGGTCTATTCCTAGCAGTTGAATATGACGGAACCGTAGGTAATGGTGGCAAAGTGGAATTACGGATATCCTTCAAACTCGATTGAGTAGTATTCTTTAATATGGACACTGAACTAAATCTCAAAGGTATATTAGTATCAAACTGAATCTCCACCACGGTACTAAACCTGTACTGATTTTTCTTCACAAATTTTGTTCGACCTCGCAAGATGTATAACTAGGACCTTTTCCGCCCCTCCAATACAACACGAACACCCTTTCGAACCCTCAAGATTCCACCTCCTCCAGAGACCGTGTACCCTTTAAAATCAAGAGTACTCAATGAAATGAGATTCTTCTTCAAGTCTAGAATATGTCGAACGTGATCAAATGTTATACACATTCAATCCATAGCTTTAATCTGACTCTACCAATACCAGCTACTCGACAGGGTTCATTGTTACTCTTGACAATGACACCTTGCGTCACTGTTTCATATGCTTCAAACAAATTCTTATTAGGATACATATGGAACGCATAAGCTGTATCCAAATTCTACTCCTTGTCATGTTTGGATTCCATGTTAGAAATCATGAAAACATCTCAATCACTCAAATAGTTCTCGGCTATGTTGGTCTCGTCGAAAATACTTGATTGCTTCCCATGATTTGCAGTCAACTAACTTTTGTTCTGCATTTGTGGCTGATGCTACCCAAAATTCTACCTATTCAAACCCGACCCGAGTGGAAGAACTCCGCGTAATCTGATCTTCAATACTTGAAACAAAGGCAACGATGTGTGTCCTTGTCATCCCTTCGATGCTTAAGTCAGACACGTGCTCAAGAGAAACTTCTACTGAATGCTTATGAAAAATGTACCTAAATAATGGGGCTGGGTAACGTATTTATAGATGGTGGAGGTGGAATCCTTAAAGGACTCAACTTTCCTTATTGAATGTGCTTTTGTTGTACTAGGATTGTGTTATTTGAGTAAAGATGAAACTTAAGGTAACTGGGGAGTTAGTGTTTGAATTGAACTAGGGATTTAGAGGTACGTGAGTTAGGATACCAGGTTGCATCTATTGATGAGGCCCGACCTGAAAACTGGCCCCAAAAATAGTGAGTTGAGATCGGGCCATTTGGGTCGATCAGATATGGGCCCGACCTTGAATTGAACCCGGCCTCAATAATGGACTAAAAAGTCCATTTAAGGCGGGTCAGGGTCTAGCTCGAGGTTATGTACCATCACATGCCCCCGTGCATCTAGGTCACATCTGAAAGTTAAGTCATTGAGCTGCTGGTCAAGATGTATCGAGGTAAGTTGGGTCGGGTCGAACTTAATGGGCCATTACGTGTGATAGTTGTATGGCCACGTGTCTAGCTTACATAGGTTCCCTGGGATAGACCCTGGATGAGTGACATGTGGCAACGACCAAGGGTCAGGATTGAAAGACCTTTGACCTTCCTCTGACCCCTATAAATACCCTCATTTTTCACCATTCATTTTTTCACTTGTTACTCTCCATTCTCAGTGAAAACAGCTCGAGTTTGGGGACTAGAGGGGTTTTGTGAGCGTCGATTCAAATAGGTAAGTATTCGAGCCTTCAAGTTATTTATTTTTGATGTCGAGTAGTAGCAGTAAGATGTCTAGTAGTTCGACCACTCAAAACCCCGACCCCGAAGTAAACTCTATTGTCCCCATGGCTGTGCTGATAACCTCGCACCTCGAGGTCGAGGCGATACTAACCTACCCTAGACTACCGACCAAGTATAAGGAGCACGTGATTATTAAGGTAGCTAGAGAGTTCGAGATTATGCCCCTATACAATGTTAGGACCCCCGAGTCTGGGGAAACAGTGATGGGTGTTCGAGATGGAGAGATGACATTTTTAGGGATGTTCTTAAGGCCGGGCTCAGGTGGCCTTTACACCTATTCTTCATTCACTTTTTAACTTTGTGCCTTATTTGCCCAGGTCAGTTAGCACCGAACGGGTGAAAGTTGCTAGTATACTTTTATATATTGTGTAGATGCCTCGATGTTGAGCCTCTAGTTGAACTATTAATGATGGTATTCGATCTTGAATTCTCGTGCGGGGTACAATTGATTTGTGTATTTGTCAGCGAATCGGGCGTTTTAGAACGCCAGAAACCCCGAGTTCTCTTCGGGGTTGGAAGGAAAGGTATTTTTTTTGTCAAGCCCCAAAACCCAGATCATCCATTTAGCCCAATGTGGTCCATCCCAAATAAGGATAGGTTCAACGAAGGGCAGGCGTACTTCAAGGTTTTACAAATGGATAGGTTAAGGTTAGTCAACCACGACCCCCTTGCAGCTAAAGTTAATTTCTTGCTCGAGGATGACACCCTCGACCACGCCAACATGAGAGGAATCGAGGGTACGATTCTAAACTCTTTATCTTTGGTTAACTTACCACGAACTTTGGTCGAGTTGATACCTTGTTTGTTTTTTATAGATTTGGAGATTTCGTTCCATCCATCTGCTCTACTAACCAACATTTAATAGAAGGCCAAGGGCCTGAGGTCCAAGGCATTGGTTCAATCGAAGGGGAATAAAAGGGTTCGTGAATCTAACATGAGCAATCATCAAAGAGTCCAGCACACCTGCCCCAGCCATCCGCCCGAACACAGGCACCTACTCCTCGGGCCATGCCCGAGATCTTCGACTTGGAGGATGAGGCTACTCTACCAAACTCAGCTTGGGAGGAGCATGCGCGATCTCCTTTAATCCCAAACTTAGTGAGCAAGTATCAAGATGAGGTCAAGCCTGGTGAGGGGGTCAGGGCACTTGAGCTCATAACTCTGAAGGTATTATTTCTCGAACTTAATTCCCTACGTTAGTTATTACCTCGATCTTGAACTGTTCCACTCATGTACAGGCCTTGAGCATGGCTCGGGGTTTATCATTGAAAAGCATTGGAGCCGCAAGCAGGGGGGCTGAGCTCGAGGCACTGAATGAGGAAAAAGACAAGAGGATCCGTGAAATGGAGGTGGAGCGCGATCTTTTTCAGATCGAGATAAGAAAAGCTCAGGATCAAGTCGGTGAGGCAAAGGATGAGGCCGAGGAGGCCAAACTCGAGCTTGTTCATATGAAGAAGGAGTTCAAGTGTTAGTTGGTCCAGGCCTGAGCTCAAGCGAGTAAAGACTTCAAGAAGTCTGATGAACAGAAGACTCTGATCAGGCAATACGGTTCGGGCTCCTTCTACTACGGCTTGAGGCTAGCTCGTTCCTTTCTGAGGACCAAGCTCCTTGAAGACCTGAAACCTCTAGTCGAGGAGCTGAAGTCTGTGAATGGGCTGGCAAATGAGCTCAAGTTATCATCGTCTGAGATCGAGGCTGATGATGAGGACTGGGAAGAGGCTGAAACTCCCGATCCCGAGATAGCTGCTGACGCAACTGATCTAGATTAGGCTATTTAGCTCAATTTGTAATTTTTTGAATTATCACAAATTGCAAGTACTTGTCACGAGATGTGGTTTTGTTATTTTGTTTTTAATGGAAGCTTGACTTTCTTATTTTGTTGATTATCGTCGATGTTGCAAATTTGATTAGAACAAACTTAATCCCTGAGAGTTGTACAGATAGACTCGATCTTTGATAATACTGACCTCAAACTTTTTACATGATTGATTAATGGCTGAACTAGCTCAAGCATCCCGACTTATGTTAGTTTAGACCTGCTCGCATCTTTTAGTCACTTCGAGTAGTGCAAAAGTAGCTCGAGTGACGTTATTTAATGACTTCGAGTCGTGCAACTTAGCCTGTTGGCCTTTTGTTCGGTTGATGTTTTGTAATGAGTTCGAGCGTGTTACTTGGCTGATTTTGGCCAAGTAGCTCGTGTTATGTTATTTTTATGAGCTCGAGCGTGTTACTTGGCTGATTTTTGGCCAAGTGACTCGAGTTATGTTGCGGTAATGAGCTCGAGCGTGTTACTTGGCTGATTTTTGGCCAAGTGGATCGAGTCATGTTGTGGTAACGCGCTCGAGCGTGTTACTTGGCTGATCTTTGGTCAAGTGCTTGAGTCATGTTGTGGTAATGAGCTCGAGTGTGTTATTTGGTTGATTTTTGGCCAAGTAACTCAAATCATGTTTGGAAATCACCTCGATCTCGACCACTATATGTTGGCACCATGAATAATTTTTGAGTTGTCATAGGTCAGGGCCGAGTATAGTCTTGTGCCAGTTTTGATGTTGTTGGGACAATTTATTGTCGTAATGCACTTGAGTGTTCTAAAATAACGAATGTTACACGACATATAGACCATATCTAGAAAAAGAATTAACTGTAAAAAGAAAAACTTAAAATAACTTTGGCCCCCTCAGCCAACTACTTGTAGTAACTCTTTAAGTTGTCAGCATTCCAAGGCCTTGGGAGTGGCTTCCTCGAGGTGTCCATCAAATTGTACGCTCCTTCTCTTACTTCTCGTATACCTTCATAAGGTCCTTCCCATGCGGGTCCTAACTTCCCCATTGGGTGACTAGCACCAGCAGCATTCCGGAGTACTAGATCTGCAACTCTAAATCTCCTTGTTTTGACCATGTTGTTGAAGTGTTTGGCTGTTCTGTTTTGATAACTTGTGGCCCTTATAGAGGCTCGTTCCCTAAGTTTCTCAAGCAGGTCAAGATGCTTAGTTGTTTGTCCTTCGATGTAGGACTCAGTCATCATTTGTGTTCGAAAGCTGACCTCAACCGGTACCGTGGCTTCCACGCCAAAAGATAACGTGAAGGGGGTTTCATCGATTGCGATTTTGTGAGAAGTCGTGCATGTCCACAGGATGTCAGGAGTTCTTTGGGCTAACTACCCCTGGCATCCACAATCCTTGTCTGGAGATCTTGTAGTATGATCCAGTTGGTTACCTCGACGAGGCCATTGCCCTGAGGATGTGAGACTAACGTTAGGCTGTGATTGATCCCGAGGCTATTGCAAAAGCTTTTGAACTGCGCATTATCAAATTGTCTCCCATTATCTGTTATCAATACGTCAGGTACCCCGAACCTGCAAATAATAGAATTATATACAAATGATCTGATTTTCGACTCGGAGATGGTTGCGAACGGTTCCGCCTTTACCCACATGGTAGAGTATTCTACTGCTACAATAACGAATTTCAGCTTACTCCTTGCTAATGGGACGGGTCCGAGTATGTCGACTCCCATTTGCTCAAAAGGCGAAGCACATGGGATGGATGTTAGCTCCTCGGCATGAGTGTGTATGAAATTGCCAAACCTATAACACTTGTCACATCTCTTAACGTACTACAATGCGTCTTTTTTTTTTATGTTAGGCCGGTAGTGTCCGTACCTTATGGACTTGTAGGTAAGAGCACGAGCTCCTTGATGATTTCCACATATGCCGTCTTGAACTTTTGCTAAGGCTTGAAGAGACTCGGAGGGTTTGAGACACCTTAAGTAGAGTAATGTAGAGCTTCTGCGAAATAAAACTCCTCTGATAATACAATACCTTGACGTTCTAGCCTTAATGCTTCTTGCCTCCTGGGGGTCAGATGATAAGTTTCCATTGTTTAAATACTCCATAATCGGGTTCATCCAAGAGGGCTCATGGTCGATGTCCATGATACTCGGCTTTTGATTGATGCTAGGTTCAGTTACTATCTTCAAGTGCACCGTTCTATCAAGTTCGTCTATCCCCATAAATATGAGCCTAGATAGTGCATCAGCTCGCGAATTATAAGCTCTTGCAATTTTCGTAATCTCGCAGCTTCTAAACTTTCTCTGGAGGACATGTGCTATTAAACAGTACAGACTCATCTTTTCATCTTTTCTCTCGAAGGTGCCCTCGGTCTGGCCAACCACAAGTTGGGAGTCACTGAACACTTGGACGTTCTCGAGGAGTACTTTACTTATGTAGTATATGGGTTGCTGGACCTTACCAACCTCTTTCACTAGAACCGCACTCACCGCGCTTTCAGAGATAGCCAAATATAGTAAAATGTATCACCCGGCTCGGGTTTAGTAAGGACCGCCGGGGTTGCTAAGGCCTTCTTTAGCTCTTGTAAAGTTGTATTGCACTCTTCATTCCAATAAAAACTCTAATTATCTCTTAAGATTTTAAAAAATGGGAAGCACCTGTCTGCTGCTCGAGATACGAAACTGTTCAGTGCCGCAACTCGACCTGTTAGTTTCTGTATGTCCTCACACTTCAGTGGTTCCATTGAAATCAATGCTTCTATCTTATCAGGGTTGGTCTTTATTCCTCTATGGGTAATCATGAATCCCAAGAACTTGCTAGATGCTACTCCAAACACACACTTAGCGGGATTTAAATTCATCTTGTACCTTCGTAGTGTAGCGAAGACCTCTTCTAGGTAAGTGACATGACAGCCCACCTACTTGCTTTTAACAACCATGTCGTCAACGTAGGCCTCAATATTCTTCCCTATCATGTTGGGAAAGACATTATGATGAGTCTTTGATATGTAGCTCCTGTATTTTTTAACCCAAATGACATGACCCTGTAACATTATATGGCTGAGTCCGCCATAAATGAGGTCTTTTCTTGATCTTCATCCGATAATAGAATTTGATGATACCCAGAAAAGGCATCCAAGAAGCTGTATAACTTATCACTTGAGGTGTTGTCCACAAGATTATCGATTCGGGGTAGAGGATAGCTGTCATTGGGGCGTGCTTTGTTTAGATCTGTGAAGTCAATGCAGATCAGCCACTTTCCGTTAGCCTTCTTAACTAAACCTACATTGTCGAGCCAATCAGGGTATTGGACCTCCCGTACGAAGTCGGCCCTGATGAGCTTTGCAATTTCTTCTCGAATGACCTCCTTTCATTCTAGCGCAAACTGTCTTCTCCTCTACGTTCCAGGCAAATACATCAATGTTGTGGCTCAAACAGCTAATGTGCTCGTCCTTTGTTGTGTCGTCAAGACCTCGACCAATAGTAAATTTCCTGACCTCATCCATTTTTTCAACTGGTGCGAGCTTTCCCCGGTGGTCGAGCTTGAGCTCCACCTCTGATAATTGCATGACGTACATCTTGATCTCCCTAACACTGGTGACATAACACTATCTAGTCACTGCATGGCTTCCTCGAACTACTCCATCCCCTTTGCTCGTAGGAAACTTCACTGATAGGTGGGATGTTAAGACGATTGCCTTGATCTCATTCAATAGTGGTCTTCCAAATATGGTATTGTAGGCCATGGGAGCACGAACCACCTGAAACAGCATGATCTGCATTACTTGCTTTCCTTTTGATCCCAAGGTAAGAAGGAAACTAACAACACCCTCTGGAATGACAATACCTCATCCAAAACCCTGAAGAGGAGTTTTGGCCGGTTTGAGCTATTCTGCTGGAATACCCATTTTCCCAAAAGACAACACATTTGCCGCACTACCTTGTCCACCAAGATCCTTTTCACATCAAAGTTGGCGATGATCGCTGATATAACCAGCGCATCGTCTGTGGAAAAGACACGCATTCCAACTCCTTTGTTCCGAAAGTTATGTCTTCCATACTGTTCATATCCATGTTCGAGATTAAGGGGTATTGTCTCGCGTACTACTTACGCCCGTTGCTAGAGTCTCCTCCTGATGTCCTTCCTCCAATAATTATGTTAACGGTACCTGCGGTCGGTTGTTGATCCGTTTTGTCGCCAGAGGCCTCCCTTTATTCTAACTGTTCTGGGAACGCTTGTCTCGACTTACATACATACCTAGAAAACCCCTCCTGATGAGAGACTCGATCTTCCACTTTAGGGCGAAGTACCCTTCAGTCGTGTGGACATGATCTCTATGAAAGTCACAATATTTACTCTTTTTGCGAGCTTCAGGAGGGGATTGTAGCTTGGGAGGCCACTTCAACTCCTTGAGGTCCTCGACCTCCATCAGAATGTTCGACCTAGTGGTGTTTAATCGGGGGAAGGATGTTGGTGGGGCTTCTTGTCTTAACTGGCTTCGAGAAAGGTCCGAACGTTGGGTGGACTCATGTGGCTTCTTCAAATTAGACTTCTTTACTGGTGGGGCATCTCTCCTTGGAAATATCATTTCCTCCATGTTAATGTATTTTTCCGCCCTTGTGAGCAGGTCGATTATTGACTTCAGAGAATTTTTTGATAAGGACATTTTAAACTCCTTACATTTCACTACATATGTAAGAGTGGAGACCACAGCTGTGATATGTAGGTCTGGGATCAGAAGTCTTTCCTTATTGAACGTTGTCATGAAATTGCGAAGAATCTCGTTAGGTCCTTGGCGTACCTGCATGAGTGATGCAACTGTCTTCCTGATGCTCTTACCACTTGTGAAAAAGGCAGAGAACTTGTCAGCCAAGTCCAAAAAAGAAGATATGGAGTTGGGCTCTAATGTGGAGAACCAATCCCTTGAGCATTAGTCAGTGTCTGAGGGAATGCTTTGCACATCACAGCATCGAGTACGACCTGTAGGTTCATGATATCAGTGTATATGTTGAGGTGATTGATGGGATCGATCGTCCCGTTATACTCGTTTACCCGAGGGTACTTAAATCGATCTGGTAGGGAATATAACAAAACTTCGGGGGTGAAAGGTGTGTTCAGGGTGAATCCTATTGCTGCATGGGACTTTTGAAGCATTCCCGTTGTAATTCCTTCCTAAATAATCCTCACTAGATCGACTGAGTCCATTGTAACCTATCTCGAACCAAGGGGTACCTTCCGTTACTAGGGCATAGAGCCTGATCTTCGGTCCCATTACCCCTTTATGGGGATGGTATCAGATGTGTATTTCTCTGTAGTAGCTGAGTCAATGCGGCCACTTGTTGGCGAAGTTCTTCGAATGCGGTTGGTGTGACTGTTATGAGTAGATGTGGTGGTTCTCCTGATGTAACCTCCTGAGGGGCCGGGAGGTCTATAGCAACGGGTTGGTTAGGAGCGGATGAGCTTGCCAGAAGATGTCTAGAACGTGTGTTAACCATGGCTTCTGGTAGCGTTTACCACAGACGACGTCAAATGATGCTACCAAAAATCGTACCTATTCAAACCCGACCCGAGTGGAAGAACTCCGCGTAATCCGATCTTCAATACTCGAAACAAAGGCGTCAAGTGCTCAAGAGAAACTTATACTGAATGCTTACGAAAAATGTACCTAAATAATGAGGCTAGGTAGCGTATTTATAGATGGTGGAGGTGGAATCCTTAAATGACTCAACTTCCCTTATTGAATGTGCTTTTGTTGTGCTAGGATTGTGTTATTTAAGTTAAGGTGAAACTTAAGACAACTGGGAGTTAGTGTTTGAATTGAACTAGGGTTTTAGGGGCACATGAGTTAGGGGACCAGGTTGCGTCTATTGATGGGGCCCAACCTGGAAACTGGCCCCAAAAATAGTGAGTTGAGATATGGCCATTTGGGTCAATTAGTATGGGCCCGACCTCGAATTAAACCTGACCTTAATAATGGACTAAAAAGCCCATTTAAGGCAAGTAAGGGTCGAGCTCGAGGTTATATACCATCAGTTGCAATCCCTCTTATTGTATCTTTTCTTCTTGCAATAATAACAAATTTGATTACCGAAACTTGACATGACTTACTTCTTCTCCGATCACCATGAACAACAAGGTATTCTTTATCTCTAACCTCAAATCTAACAAGATGATTCATCTTCTCTTTTTAGATGGTCTACTAGAACTTGAGAGTTCTCTAGTGCTAATATTTCTTTCTATTCTTTTACTAAGCATTCTGACTACAGGTTGTCCAAAGTATTCAAGGTGACCAATCCTTGATTTCCTACATT
>CAIGRL010155243.1:0-12117 GCA_903798325.1 Fraxinus xanthoxyloides
TATGTTGATTTGACTAATATTAAACAACGATTTAATTAGTAAATAACTTTGTATGATACATCATCTTTTTTTATCGGTCAAATTAATAGACAATTATTAAATGACTATTTAAAACAATGTTTCATCGTGAAACAAATGAAGTTGAGCAATTAACTTCGATTTGGAGTAACCATTGGTGAATTTAACCTTGTAGAAATATCATGAAGTCATTAATCTGAAACTAATCGCTGCAGGCCAATCAACTTCAGCAAAATCTCATTTTAGTCACTTAATTTTTTTTCTGGTTCCAAACTCATCATCCAAGTTTGAAAATTGTTTCGATTAAAGTCAAATGTTGTATCATCCAATTAGAACCATTAAATAAAGACTTAAAGCTCACACGTGGCCGACTATTTATACTGAAAATTGAGTAACTTCAAAAATGAATGTACTTTTGTAAACATATAGTCAAACATGAAACCCCACAAAAGCAAACTTCCACCGCCAAATTTCAAGAGAACGACATATTCCAAATTTTGAGCCCTCAGTTTCCAATAAAATTGTCAAATTTCTAAACAAAACTTCAACGACCCATCAGTAAAATATCATATCCAACACCATTATGGTCGGGTAAATTTCATCTGCAGTCACCAAACTTTTAATGAATTTCAATTGAACCATTAAATTTCAAATCTCACTACTCTGTTATGAAAGTCATATGATGCCTCTCAAGTTAATATAAAAAACTTCGTACTCTTGATCCGAAATGAATTGGGACAAAACTTATAACATTCTCTCTCTCCCTCTCTCTCATAAAAATTGAACTGCCCAATTTTATTATTCTATACAAACTGTCATATCATCGATATTCCATCATCATAATAATAAATATAATTATTCAACCAATAAATAGGATAAATTGAAATTCGACAAGTATAGTTTATAACTAAATTCTTAATTGATGAGAATTTTAGTGACCTAAGATGAAATTCACCCCATTTCAGTTCCTATATAAATATCAAAAACAATGCACACCTACCAATCAAACCAACAATGTCGTCAAATTCCAAGCTCAAACTGTTCATCTTCTTCTCATCCTTCTCTCTCCTCTCTCTCTCTTGTTCATCTCAACTTCTCTCTACAAACACCACACCAACAGTATACGAAATCCTCGCAAAATTCGGCCTCCCAAGCGGGCTCTTGCCAGATTCAGTCACTTCCTACACACTCTCAGACGACGGCAAATTCGAAGTCAACCTGAAGAAAGCGTGCTACATACAGTTTGATTATTTGGTTTATTATGAGAAAAAGATTAGTGGGAAGCTGAGCATAGGATCAATCTCTGATTTGAAGGGCATTCAGGTTAAGAGATTCTTCTTATGGTTTGATGTTGACGAGATCAAGGTTGACTTGCCGCCTTCTGATAGTATTTACTTCACTGTTGGGTTTATTAACAAGGAACTTGATGTGGATCAGTTCTTGACTGTTCGTTCTTGCAAAGATAAGGCTTTATCGGCTCTGCCTTGCGGCGGCGGCGGCGCTGATGGTAGTGGGCGGCAGTCTTTCAAGAAGATTTTTCAGGTATATTAAATAATATTAATGGGATTTTATTGATGATTATCAAATTGTTTTGGGAAAGATGACTGATCTTTATGCTTTCTTTATGATTAATTAGTTTCTTGTTATCAATGTTTGTGTTTTCTTGTTAAGAGGCGGATTATCTAGATATATGATATATTCTTTTTCATCTGAAATTGAATTTCGTGCTCTGGTTTACAGATTAAGTTAAATGATTCAGGTTACAGTGTGAATATCCATATTTTCTGTTTGATTATCACTCTGTTCAACTTGACAATTAAGTAGCATTAATATTCTTACTATATATAAAGAATTTTTAGTGGCCAGTTCGTGACACGCACAGAGATATGAGGGGTGTGAGATCACTTTTGTTGAATCAATATAATTCAGGGAATCGTGGAGTGCTTTGCTCCTTTTCATTTGATGATTTAATCCAAAACAGAGTATTTTGGGAAGGTAGCTGAGAAAAAATATATGGATTTTTCTTTTTCTCCGGTATAAGGAGATCTCTTTCCAAGCCATGAGCGATCTGATGTACTGGTGATTGTTCAATTACTGTGAGGAACGAGTTCAAAATTCAGGGTCTGGCTTAGTTAATCATGACGGGTTCTTTACTCTTTTCCTTTGCCTTTGCCTTCTAATGGTATTGTATTTCTATGTGGCCACTAAAGATTTCTGATTGCAGGATTTTCCTTGGTAACTTTTGAACTGCCAATTGTCTTAAGTAAATTTTGAACTGCCATCTCTTCTTCTATGCATTTTCATGATGAAGTTTGAGGGTTATGTGCATTTTGTAACTATAGAATAGGTGTATTAGTCGTCTCTTTGGTAATGCATTAGAGGAGTTTTGTTATGAAATATGTTGATTTAGACGGAGCTTTATAAGCTGGACTTTGTTGTGAAGTCAACATCCTAGGTTCTTTAATTGTCTCAATGCAGATGAAAGTGAAGAAAGGTTACAAGGAAATTTCAGAACCTTTGTTATATTTTTGAATTTTGTTGATATTTTATGGCAGATAAGAAATTTTATCAGTGTTCGAGCAAGAAGCTTTTATCCTTGTAACTTAGCAATGGTTGATTTGTAGTATAAATTCATTTATTGACCATGACATGAACGGTCATTTAGTTTTTATCGTTCAGTTAACTTATTCAACTTCACCTTGTTTACTTTCTTGAAATTACAGCTTCCAACTCCTGTGGATGATATCCCAATGCTTATCACGGAGTAGTCTATGTCAAATATGTGTCTCATCCGAGGAAGCAGAGCATAATCATAATAGAATACTCGGAACCCTATGTAGTTTGATTGTATATGCAAGGACATGTAATCTACTATAAGTCATGAAATGCACTTTGTATTGGGAAAAAGCAAGAAATTTGCTTTAGATGTACTACGATAAACTTGTATGCTATCTTAGTAATCAATTACCGAAAATAACTAGAATGTTTGTGCATTTTCAATTTTCCTCATTGATTGTTCCCCATTTCTTCTTTTTGCATCTTGCCAGTATGATGACCAAAAACTAAGGGAACAACACATTTTGACATCCCTATTTAATCATCTGCTCCTCAATCCAATCTCAAAGATGTACAACAACTAAAAGAACATTTAAGGATGAAAAATGCATACAGGAGAAACTTGGTGCTAAATAGAATATTACAATAGCATCAAAAGTTAGAAACAGTCGATGAAATATCCTGATGGGGATCTGCAGTAGGAATTTACAACCAACAGTATGTAAATAGTAAACCAATGAGATGTACAAGTAGAATGCTGGCACTAACTGAGCCTCTACCCTCCCACAACATGACTCCAGAATCTAACACCGCCAAAGAAAAAAAAGGCTTTAACAATGAAAAAGATGTAAAGGAGAAGCAGAAGAGCAAATCCTAACAGGTTAGTAATTATCTCTCCATTTCCCTGCCAACATCGAACATCTCAATCCTCACTTCAATTTAAGGACTTCAAAGCTGAAAAGTAGAAATCTAAAAGCCAAAAGACGACAGTTCCCCTCTTAAGAACAAAAGTTTGCTAAGATAAAACTGTATTTTGAAATCGCCAAACTGGGGGCAAATTGTAGGTTTAGTCCCATGCACTCGTCACGCCAGCACCATAAGCTCCGCCATACCCACCCGAAGCACTGTAGTTACTGCTCATGTTGCCCCCACCATAGCAATCAGTACCACTTCGACTGAAGGACGAATCCCTTCGGAAATCACGAGCACCAAAACGGCCTCCTCCCCGTCGATTTTTCCCATAGGTCGATCTAGCTGCAACTCGGGACAGCCAAGCAGGTACTTCTTGGTTTGCTTCTTGCATCAAATCGGACAATGATTTTGCCAAGGAGGAATTATTCTCGTTAAAGAAAGCAGTTGCCAACCCAGTTTTACCTGCACGGCCAGTGCGTCCTATTCGGTGGACATAATCATCAATGTCGTTCGGAAGATCAAAGTTAACGACATGTGCAACATGAGGAATATCAAGACCACGTGCCGCTACATCTGTCGCTACCAAAATTGGAGTCATGCCACTTTTAAACGATCTCAAAGCTTGTTCTCGCTCCTGCAGCCATAAAAAATTAACAAAAAGAATTAAAATAATTTTACTTTTGAATTAGACATACAAAATAAGGAGAACATTTAAAACTTCAAGCTGAAGTGACTCTTAACACATGGGTATGGGGCCGATTGAATTTCTTAGGCTGTGATGACATGCAAGACAAGAGAAATGTCAAATAATCATTTCTACATTCTATCTATGCTTATTCCAATATTTAGACTCACAGGGAAGTAGAGGGAGAGAGTAGACCAGAGACTCCAAACCACACAGGAAACATAATCATAGTCGTAATATAAACTAACATAGACATTAAATAAACATATTTACATACAAATCTAATAGGGTCAATTCCAAGAGTGTTGCATGTGAAACTGCCACTTTCAGAAGATATGAAGCTAATTTGACATCTTTTAGAATCTACCGAACAGAGATGATACTAAACTATCAATTTGAAACATAAAACCAGACAAAATGCACAACAATTTTCACTTGAAATGATAGTTCGTTAGCTTTTCTGGCTTCAGCAATGAAGTTCTTGTCTATTTGAAGTCCATGGAACATGGATCACTAGCAAAATAATCCATAACACTTCCAACATGTAAGCAAAAAAGAATAAACCCCGTCGATTATATAAAAACAAGAACCGGGAGAAAATAATGAAATCTACTATTGATGATTGCTATGCTATTTCATTTAAATAAGTTAAATAACTTTAGCATCTCAGAGTCCAGGTATTTTGGTCTCTTCACTGGTGGCTGGTAACATCTATAGTACATAGACAATTATTCATTTACTCTTAGAATCAAAGTCAGTAGACCTATCAAAAAATTAAAGTCAGTAGACTCCTACTCCTTTTTCTAGTTCAAGTCGTCTTTCAAGTTCATAGAACTTCTAGCAAAACTTCATGCTGGTCACCTAACTTCATTTTGTTTCAAGTTGGTCATTGAAATTAAACATTAGTTAAAATTTGGTCATTCTGTCCATGTCTGTTAATTTGATAAATAATTAGTACATAGCGTCCCCACCTTTTACTATTATTGTGAAAAAGTCATTACCTTTCATTTTTTTGACATATTTACCCTTATTTCCACCTTTCATCGAGCAAAAGGTCATTTTCATCCATTTTATCAATTAAAAATTGTAAAATAACAAATATACCATCCTCTTTAAATAAAAACCATAATCCCAATTTTTTCAAAAAGCGCAAATGAATTCCAAATAAATTATTAAAAAGGTAATTATCACATAATGTCCCTACCTTACACTATTATTACAAAAAAGCTCATACCTTTCACTTTTATGACATTTTCACCCTTAATTACACATTTGATTGCACAAACAATCATTTCTATATATTTTCATTAAATTTCTCAATAAAGAGCTATGAAAAGATAAATATACCTATTTAAATAGGAAAATTAAAGATTAATTGTTTAAATAATTTATTTGAGACTCGTTTGCACTTTTTAAAAAAAATTAGGGCTTTGGTTGCAATTAGTTCTTTAACTTTTTTTATTTGAATAGGAGGGTATATTCATCTTTTCACATCTTTTTTATTGAGAAACTGGATAAAAATGATACAAAGGATGGTTTGTGCAATCAAATGTGTAATACCAAAAAAATTAAAGGTATGGACATTATATGTCAATTACCCTTTTAATAATTTATTTGGGACTCATTTACGTTTTTTCTAAAAAATTTGGGACTATAGTTGTAATTAGTTTTTTCTTTTTGTCTTTATTAAAGAGAGAAATATTAGTCATTTCACAATTTTTAATTAAGAAAATGGATGAAAATGACCTTTTACAAAATGAGAGGAGGAAGTAAGGAAGCTTTCCACAATAATAGTGAAAGGTAGGGACATTATGTATCAATTACCCAAACAGAAAAGTGGTAACTTAGCTGTCAAATAGATAGACTGCCACCTTCTCCATTGATCAAACCAAAGGATATGGATGAAATGACTAACTCGAAACAAATATTAAGTACAATGACTAATTTTTGAAACAAAATAAGTTGAATGATCAATATAAATTTTATTAAGCCCTCGTTTGAATGTGATTTTATGAAAATCACTTTTCTCCCACGCTCATTTTCAACCAATCATTCTACAAAAAATCATTTTTTTATGTTTATACATAACTTTTCCCTACTTTTTAAGCATACATTCTCCAAAAATAAATAAATAAATAAATATCACTTCTCGAAAATTCATTCCCACACGAGCACTAAAAGTTCAGTGACCACCCATGTAATTTACCTGAATAAATACTTTAGTAATCTTATACCTGTAGAGTTCCATAGTGCAGATTTCATACTTTGTTGTGTAAATACCCTAGCCAGCCTATTTATCAGCACGCTGATCAGTCTTTAAAAGTCTTCTTTCATGCTCTACTCTAGAGCTTAACCCCTTCCATCCCTTACAAATCTTGGATCAGCATGCCAGTCAGTCACTAAAAGTCCTATTTCATTCTAATCTAGGCTTTAGCCCTATCCCATCCCTTACCAATCTTCAATCTCGACGACCATCAGTTTCCAAATCCATGTCAATCTTAGAACAAAGACCGATTAGTCTTACAATTGTTTTCTGCTGTCTAGTAAAGCATTCCAACACAACTTGCCATTAGGAAACCTTGACGAAATTGATTATTGCATAAGACATGCTTGCAAGAATAGAGAGTGGAGGAGATATTAAAGTTCTCTTCAAAAAGAAGATGCAGATGAAAGATGTTCCAGTTCATGTAGAGAAAAGCGTGGAGAAAGGGAGAGAGAGAAGTACTATTCGTTTTCTAAACCACAGGAAACTTAGAGAAAAGCAGCATAACAAATCCATTAATAGAAATGAATAAGCAAATTCAGTAAGAAATTCATTTTAATAGAAACCAAAACTAGAAGAGGGAGTCAGGAAAGGGTTGGGGGGAGGATGATAAAAGTTCACAATCTAAGATCTCCAGAGATGGTCAAATAAGCATAGCTATTCTAATGCTTGAGAAGCCAAGATATTACAAAATAGAAGGCTAACGTGGAAAACAAGTCATTAAACCAATCATAAAAGATGTATCCCCCATCCCAGAAGGCATAACAGTTGAACAAACCTGTTGCGTTCTGTCACCATGAATAGCAGTGGCAGGGAAGCCATTGATACAAAGCCAATGTTCAAGTGAATCAGCACCCTTCTTTGTCTCCACAAAAACCAGTGTAAGAGATTGCTGCAAATCGAAAGAATAAAACAAGAAATCATTGAACTAGATGGTAAAGCTAAATGGCACTAAAACTGTTTTTGACATAATATAGACTATCAAAGAGTTCACTGTCCTTTGAATAAATTAAGAAAATGAAGCAAGAAAGCATAATATCACTTCAAATGCATCTTTTGAACCAAGCTGAAAAGCTACATTTATCTCCACAAGAAAATCAATTTGACTCTCTCTTGCTCTAAGTGCAATTATACATATACATATACACATTTCTAAGAGCAGTCCTTCCTAAAATATTGATCACTTCCCCTATCCTTACCCCAACCCCTCCCCACTTCCTGGGCATTGAATATTATACTTTATCAAAGACTTGCTTTCATGTTTATTCACATACCTAGAAAACCAAAACGAAAGCTAAATGACTGCAATCTAAGAAGCACCAATACTTCTAAACTCGTTACGTACCCATATCCGATAAGAATCCCAGCTTTGATGCTCTCCGATAACTTTCGATACTTATCATATACTTGTTTTTTTAATTATTTTTATATTTTTTAGATTTCCGATACGTATTTTTTAAATATTTTATACACAATTAGAGTTTTAAAATTAACAACTAAACTTTTAATTGGAAATGCACAATACTATTAATCTTTCAATACATGTGAAATCGTGTTATAGTTAACAAATATATTTTTATTATTGAAAATAGATAATGACTAATATTAAATAATACATGTAAAATTGTCTTATATTAATTCAATTATTGAAAAGTAATAATGATTTAGGGTGTGTTAAGTAGACATTAAAATCAGATTAAAGCTAAAAAACTAGCCGTTATTGTTGACTTTTATTAGACGAGTGGACCCAATAACGATTATATTTTCAATTTTAATTGGATTTTAAGCATGATCGAACACGTCCTTAATATATGTAAAACAGTGCTAATAATGTGCTTTAACGAAATTCTATTGAATTCTATCAAACGTATCAGCGTATCCTAATTTTTTCAAAAAAAGTTGTACCGGCGTATCCGTACGCATGCTTCTTAGACTACAGTACTAAAAACGAGGACAAGCGGAAAAGGAACTTGCTAAGCTTTATATGGAAATGCCCTAACTCAAAAAAATAAAAAATAAAAAAAATATATTCTTACCTTGCCATGGACACCATTTGCCTTTTGTGCATGAAGGAGGTCCATTAAATGACTTCTTTTATCACTCTCTTGAACAAATTCAACTCTTTGTACAATCAAATCAGTACTAGAACCAACTCTTCCAACAGCCAAAAAGATGTAACCTGATAGAAAATCGGCAGCCAGCCTCTGCATGTCAGCCAAAAGTTTCGCAAGATCAGCAAACTGTAATAATTAAAAGAACGAGCATGTATCTTATCCGGTTTCTAAATTTGAAGTGGGAGAAAATCAAAATTTTCTGTCTAACTAATTTGAGACAGCATCGTGTAAATGTGTATCTGACCTGCATCAGAGTGCAACTGAACAGCACCATGCTGCAATTTATACACACTCGTACGCAAAGGAATATAGTATATTTTGATTGGGCTGTAATCCTCAAGAATACTCTTTGAGTTTGTGTGATTGCACAAGACAATCAAAATGCTGAAGCACAAAGTCTATCAGCACCATGAATATGTGAATATTTGGCAACTGAAGCAATTTCAGGTATTAATTTTCTAGTATATACACTTGGATTCTAGTATATAAACCCCTTCAGAGTCTATATCACACTTGAATGAAAAAGAGAAAGTATAATCCCATGAGGCCATGAGATCTAGTCATAAGCTCGAGGAAATAGATTTAATTTAAGTATCTTGGTGTTGATGCCTTTAGCAGAACCGACCTGTATCTCTTTCGGGAAAGTGGCACTAAACAGCATTGTCTGTCTCATACCAGGAGGCGGCATGTCCATTTGTTGCACAATTTTCCTTATTTGAGGTTCAAAACCCATGTCTAACATTCTATCTGCCTCATCTAGGGCTAAATATTTAATCATTTGCAATGAGACTCTTGCTCTTTCCAGCAAATCAACCAAGCGTCCAGGAGTTGCGACAAGTATATCCACACCTCTCTCAAGATCTCGGAGCTGTCCAGAAGTCATCAACCATAGTATAAAATAACAAATTAAGAGCAAGTTAAATGCTATGTTGAAAAATAAAAGCACAAGTTAACAGCAATTACCAAGAAAGGAATACCAGTAACACTATGTAAAGGTAGCAACTGAGTCAAATACATCATACTTACTCAAGAAACTTAAGGTGAAATGAAGCAGTTACTCAGGTCGAGAAATAGTTAGCAAATGAAATGGAGCGTATCGAAGATTTAACATGATGTACAGAGAATGGACCCTTAAAAATTAATTTTTCAGTAATGTTCTCTCCAAGTAAAATTTTATCAAAATCAGAAAATAACAAGAAAAGCTCCATTTCTCAAGAGTAGTTTAAGTTACTGAGAATGCAACGCAGAAATATTGGCTTAACAACACCTAGAACATTGAGACATCACGTGAGAACGTAAATCCAAACAAAGATCGAAGTTCAGATTGAACTTGAAGAACTTGGAAAAAATTCATTACAAAATGCACGCAGAACACATAAAAAGTATGCCGTAAATATAGAACCAGGAAAGAAATAACAAAACAAGGTAATAAATCCCAGTTCACATGTAATCGGAGATGCGATACAATTACACCTTTTGAATTTTCCAAAAAAGAAAATATACAGTTCAGTTCCAATTCAACACTTCAGAAATTAACATGGCAAAACATATAACAAGAAGAAAAAAAGACCTGTTGATTAATGGGCGCACCACCATAAGCAACAACTACCCTGACACCAGTTTGATAGGCAAATTTTTTAGCTTCGTCATGAATCTGCATGTCAAGAAGCAAAGTTTAATTTTCAGTACAACAAAATTAAGCTACCAAACAAAGGATACAGCATACGGTCAGAAATAGATAAAATTTAAACACACTTGACATGAAAGCTCCCTCGTTGGTGAAAGAATGAGAGCCTGTGGAAATGCCATACGAGGCATGCGTGGCGGTCTCTGAGCAAACTGGTTACCCCTAATGATTCCACTAATTATGGGAAAGCAAAAAGCAGCTGTCTTCCCGGAACCAGTCTGTGCACAAGCCATCAGATCTCGGCCAGCGATTGAGATTGGTATTGTATGCCGCTGCACAGGTGTTGGCTTCACATACTTGCATCTCCTAATATTCTGGTTCAATGCTTCACCTAAATCTATATCTGCAAATGTCGCCACGGGAGGAGGAACATTTTCCCCACTAGTCTCCACAGGGATATCCTCATAAGCATCAAAATTGATCCCTGTATTTTCTTGCTCACCAAATGCCAGTTCTGCGTCGTCATCATCTCCAAAAGGATTTACCTCTCTTTCCCTCCCCCGATCCCATCCACCACTTCTGCTGTTCCAACCACCACCAATGCGGCCACCACCACCCCTCGGACCACTGGAACGACTACCCCCAGCAGACATACCACCGTATCCCAAGCGATCATTGCCCAAAGCAGCAGTTTCATAGGAAAGGGGAGCTGTTGGTGGGTCTGACGAAGGCGGCCTATTTCTAAGATGTGGGGGAACATAAGCTGATCGACCTCCACGGGACTGGGCGGATGATGTCCCTACAACACCCCCGGTTGCAGCATTCTCAACTGAATCAGCCCAAGATGTTGGCATACTCAAAAAATTCAAAATTCAGCCCTTTTCTCTGTTATATATCGAAAATCCCACAATTCTTCCCTGCCCAGGAAAAAAGAACAAAAGAAAACCTAAACACCCTCAGTTTCCTTTTCAAAAATCCTTTTCAGCACCGGAATTCCAATGAAAATCCCAAAATTTTCGACAACATCTAACCTTTAGAAAAAATCCCAATTTTATATTTCCGCAGAGCCTCACGTCAAAAACCCTGATCAAAACATATCAAAATGCAGAAAAGCAAAACCATTAGCGAATATATAAACATAAACATAAAAGGCCAATTCCGATCTACACTTTTCCCCACACAAATATCTACACAAGCAAAATATACGTGCAAATAAAGCAAAAAATAATTTAGTAACTGCTTAGAATGCAGAATGCAATCCATTTTGAAAACCCAAATCCATACAAATAAAAACAAAAAAAAAACCAACTTGATAAAAATCGGTATTATTTACACACGTCTCACAAAAATCCACACAAACATGAAGAAGGAGGTACATACAAATAAAATCGAAGAAGAAACCCTAATTTTGAGGTGCGCGATAGAGGAGGCAAAAATATCGTATTGTTTGGGTTTTCAATTTCTCTCTCTAAAAAGGTCAAAAGCTTTTCTATCGGCGTGTATATATGTAGTGTAAATTAAACGCATTATGTACCTCAGTTCATTTTGCGTCTCTGCTTAATAAACGATCTCATGGATCTCCGTACGTCTTTCGTATAGGTTTGCTGGGGGCATTCTATTATTAGAGATTCTCACCTCCCCAAGAATTATAAACCAAAAAATTAAAATTGGAAATTTTGTATATTTTAATAAAAATTGATGAAATATTTGATTAGAAAATTATAGATCTAATGAAACGTGTTATTAAAATTAATTATTAACTTTTATTTAAATTAAAATCTGAATTTTAATTTTCATCAAGCAGGGGCTAAGTAAATCATCGTGCTACCAAATTATTTGTTAAGATTCTACGATTATATCCTAATAGTAAAACCATCCAAATTTTATTGCCAACAAGTTGATTATTATCACCTTCAACGTATGCTCTGATCCTTATTATTTT
>CAIGRL010155244.1:0-13653 GCA_903798325.1 Fraxinus xanthoxyloides
ATAAGACAAGCCGAGTCTCCCATTCTGTTTGCAGGTTTGTAGAATGAGAAGCCCACAACGCAGCAACAATTGAAAATTACATATCCCAGAAAAATCTGAACTTTGGTCTGCAGTTTTTTTTTTTAATGAGGCAAACAAGACAACTTTTGTTTCAGCCTTAAATTTGAAATTCAAATGAAAAGGCAATAGGCAAACGTTGTATGAGTAGGCCATCAATTGAGACACTTTTTTACTCTTTTTGCAGATTGGGATGGGTCCCACATGTCTTAATATCAAGAACTGTAACGTTCGACTATTCTGGATTTATTAATGTGAATTAGGATTTGGTTGACCATATCGACTGTGTGTAACGTTGGATTTTAAATTTTAAAGAGAAACTAAAAGCGGGTTTATGCTATGATTGTGTATAAAGCGCATATTGCTCAAAAGAATGTTGGTTGAAGTCGCTCTCAGAGGTTAAGGATGTAATGGGCTGAACCACTTTTTGTTGCTATATCAGTTTTCAAAAAATCATGGCCTTCTGTGCTGGCTGCCATCTACAAGGAGCATATCCCTTCAAAGAGGTATAATACATGGGCCCGTCTAAAATTCCATATAAATTATATTGAGTCCCTTTGACGTGCATTCTTTCAAAACATATTATTTCAAAACTCATTTTTAATCATACATTTTTCAATAAAATAATATTTTTATCCCAACAATAACTTTTCCTTACTTTTTAACCACATATTTTCTATCATATCACTATTTAAAATACATTCTTTCCTCAATAATATCTAATCAAACACCCTGATGCAGATATAACAAATGAATTCTCGACCTTTTCATTATGTAGCAAACAAGTATTTTAGAGAATCTCTAAGATACTTTTTAAACATAAGATACTCTCTATTTTAAAAAGTTAATGCTTAAAATTATACTTTAAGAGACTCTTTAAATTAATATTTTAATTTAGAAAGTGAGTTTGACTCTCGAAATTTGGAAGAAGATAATATAATAAAAGACAAGAAAAACAATAAATATTTTTTGGAAGTAGTAAAATTAAATGTTAAATATAAATATCTTGTTAAAGTACTTAAACATTTTTGCTCTCTTAATAGTAGAATATGCTCTTTCAAAATAGAGTCTCTTGAGATACTCTAAAATGTTTCCATACATTTAAACGCTATAAAAATAACATATATAAATCCATCTAAGGGGAAAATAAGTTAGAGATTGTGGAATGAACAACGTAGACATTCTTTGAAACAATGTAACCTACATGACAACATGGTGATCTTGATTATGGGATTCACCCGCTCCTACAACATAATTTTGTTCCAAGGTTTTCTTAGAGTAAACAAAATTTGTTTTGGAAAGAAAATCTCAAACGACCACAAATGGGTTTGCATTACAGGAAGAGTAAAAGAAATCACAGAAGCCACGAAAAGAAAGACCCATGAACATTTATTGCTTATCCTGTTTTCTCACAATTAATTCAATCCCACGCCTGAGTATACTCCCGGAGTACTTTGATCTAACACCACTGCCAAATTGTGATCCAAATTACGCCGCAATATGAAAATGAAACCATCCAGTAATTCAAGAACTAACCGAGCGGATTGAGCTGCATCTAGAGTATTGACACATTTCAACTCGACGATGCATCCATTGGACCACTCCCTGGCATGACCTTCTTCACAATACAACTGTATGCGCAATATATCAGGCTCTCGTCGCCAGATGCCATCTCGTTCCCCTCTCTAGGACATTTCAGCATTACGGAGATGTTGATCATGCCCATTCACGTGCCACAAACCTGAGTACGTGGTTTTTCTCTTTGTCTTAAAACTTCTACCTCTTCTTTTCTGCCCTTTACGACTGGAAAGCATTGCTGACATCAATGCCACAAAACCAAAGACTGCAACTGCCCAAAGCACAATGATCCAAAATCTCAGGGAAGTGAATGTTTGATTGCTAACTGAAAGTAGCAATAATTCCTGAGATGCATTCTCTGGCTTGGAATAAAGTCTCGAGGCTTCATCAAACTTTCCTAATTTCCGTGAAGTTGTAATTTCACTAGTGGTCTCTCGATTTGGAGGTTGCAAGGAATGGGGATCATGTATCTCACGATTTGGAGAGGGTAACAAAGAGGAAACCGGGATCTTGGGGTTAGGACTGGACAAGGAAGTAAGATTCGGGCATTTCTTTCTCTCATGGTGTACGTGTAGAGCTTCATTTAATTTATTTGCACACTCTATGCTGAGCAAGTCGCGCTGTAATACACCCTCGTCAGACTGATGAAGGGTCGATGGATCAGGAGGGTCAAGAAACTTAGCCCAGCATTTATTAACCAAATCCACATGTCTCCATCTCGCTTTATCGAAGCTCCAGTCACCAACCCTAAATTCCAAGCCATAGTGAAATACTCTGTACTTGACACCAGGTACAGGATCATATCCTGGGTATATTAAGATCTCATTGCTTATGACATGCCGCAAATTCAACTGCATTGACAATGCTAATATAGTTGCAAGTTATTGTTAAAAAATATATTATCAACATCTTGCATTATACCTCTGCTAATCTTCCTTATGCTAAATGGTTTAACGTTTTCTAATAATCAATAAAGAGCTGAAATACCTCTGCAGCACCAAAGCAGTAACCATACATCTCGCTAATCCAACCAGATTCATAAACGTCCCCAGTTATGTTTTTCGACCAATGAGCTCTATCAGCCCGGAGCTCTTCAGTTTTGTGGAGCCAAAGTAAAGCCAATTTCCTGAGGTCGCTTATATGCATTATAATCACTCCTCCAACCTTGTTGCAAGCATTGGGATTACGGGTATGGATTTTTGCTAGGTCGTTGTCACAGCCAATCAGGTAGCTGACGTAGCATATGAAAGAAACTGAGTGACTAACTAATGGTACTTTAGGGACGTCCCATAAAAAAAGCACCCTCAGATTTGGAACACGTAAATCGACAGAAACTTCTATATGGAATTGAAGGGATAAAACAAAAACTTCATTCTTACTCATAAGGAGTTGCAACAGGCCTGCCAGGAGCTGCATTGAACTCCCATGGTGTAATTGGTCCTCTCATTATCATGTCAGATTCAAGGATTACTATGTACTCAGCATCAATCTTTGCACGATCCAGCCAATGTGCAACTCCAGCTGGTTTATGTATTGCAGGATACCTGATGTGCCACAAATGAAACCCAAGTGTTACTATCTGCTAAGATGCACATTGGTCTTGAAAAGCACTTTTGATAGGGAGGATTGGATACTACTGGATACTTTTAATGAAGAAAAAGAATTTAAAATCTTGATTATATTGCGGTGTCCTGCCTACCAAATGCGCGCGCAATAAATTCATTATTAGCGAAAGCCATTCAATTGGTTCAGAGAGAGTGGTTTAATTAAATGACTTTCAAAACGGAAAAAAGGAAATAGCTCTAGGTTTTCTTTTGTTTGTATTTTCCTCTCTCTCTCTCTTTCAACTTTTTAGATTTAAAATACATTCATAAGTTTTGAAATCTTTTACATTCAAATTAACATAGGCAAAGCTTCATATAGTTGACCAAGAATTTCAGCAAATGCAAATGACATTACCAATCACCAGTTACTGGATGCCTGCTTATGGATGGAACGTAATGGGTGGGAGCTATATCAAGTCCTTTATATTGCATCAAGTCCTCTTCTGTACAACTAAGAAGCCTCGTGATATTTCCAGGCTGGCCACTCAGGTGGAAACTGTGGACGAGCCCCACAGTTTGCCAATCATAGTAAGTGGAGCACTCTGTTGAGAAAATGGTATGAATTTTTGGGTGTGACTTTGCAGGATCGCCATCATCTTTTGACTGTACATTAATTTCCATGATTTGACGACTTCCAGGAGTCCATAATTTGGGCTGAGTTAGTTCCACAAATGTTTTGCTCCTAAAGAAACTCAAGAATTTCGACCACTTGGGCTTAGGGCAACCATGTGCTGCATGTTGTAACAGTAGGCCTTCATTCAGAGTATTTATACATTCTATGCTAAGTAATAGTGCCCGCCTTTTGTTCGAATCAGCTTCCATTTCTTTTACCTACAACATAATGTACTAAAAGTTATTACTACCAATTGGGGTGAGAGATCAGAGTGCAAGGTTGTACAAATGATATATACTTTAGGGGAAATGAGGTATATCGACTGAAGCCATTCTAAAACTCAATTCATTCATTTCAACAAGCACTTTATTTACCTCTCTAGGATAAGGAGGTTCAGGAAAGAGATGCCCACAATTATACACAACATTGTCTTCATGGTGATCTAATTTACTGAACGACCACTTTCCAACCCTAAACGGCTGGCCATAGTGCAAAAGAATGGGATTAATGCCTTCTTGAGGAATATAACCAGGGTAAATCATCAGGGTATCATTTATCTTGTGGCAGAGTCCCACCTGATAAAGCAAACCACTGATTCATAATCGTGTATATTAACCTGTTTATTTATCTGTATAGGAGAAGGAACATCACCATATTGGTGTGTTTGATAGAGATGAATGGATAGTACTCAACAGTATAAAAAAGAAAAAGAAGCTAAAATCTTGTTTATTATGCTATTCAGTCTTGTCCAGTAAACACACACTATATGTACATATAAGATAAAGAAGAATAAATGATACAATTTACCTTGGACGCTCCAAATAAATATCCGTACATTTCACTGATCCACCTTGTTCCATATATGTCACCAGTATGATTTGCAGATAAATGGGCTCTATCTTCTTGCACCTCTTCAGTTTTCGAGAGCCATAAGGGTGCTAATGCTCGAAGATCATCAATATGCATGGCTAAAAGCCCACCGACCTTGTCACAGAATCCAGGGTGCTTTGTGTGTAATTTAGCAAGAACATTTTCACATCCAACCAAGTATCTGACCAAGAAATATAGTTTTTGAAGTGCATGGAGATTTTGATGTAGTATCTCCTCATAATTTAGCATTGTTGTCAATTAACATGCAAATAATATTTCGTAAATCTTTAATGGCACACATACAGAGTTCCCTTTTCATTATCAGAAATTGATGAATATGGAATAACGCGTATACATAAGCAATCCCACATATTCATTAAGTAAAAATTTATTCAACAGTTGAACGGCCAATTGCAGCATCAGTTTTAAGATGAAGCCAAATCATTTTAGAATTGAGATGTAAGCAATAATTTTTCTTTTGCTGTCAACTGATGAGATCGAAGAACATAACGAAATTCAGAAAACAAACACATATTCCATAATTCATGAAAATCTACCAATTCTATCAAATTCTAACCTTGGTCACTTCTAAATAAATCCATACAGAAACCTTAATACCTAGGATAGCAGGTCTTACCCATGATATGCAGCAACAGGTTTGCCTTTCTCAGCACCAAGTTCCCACGGTACAATTGGGCCTCGAATGATCATGTCTGCTTCTAAAATTACTACCCAATCTACATTTTCTGAATCTTTACTATGTTTTAGCCAATGCACAATCCCAGCTGGTTTGTTAATTGCAGGATACCTATCACAACCCACAAATTAAAAACAAATAAAAATTGAAGCCACCTCTTTATTTAAATAATGAATAAACGGAAATGATCAAATGAAACACCTCTTGAAATTTAAATAATAGTCTTCACAAAATGCCAAAAAGACAAAATGCTAACACAGTACCAATCACCAGTCTTGGGGTGCCTACTGATGGAAGGAACCTCAAATGTGGGGGCCAAATGCATGCCCCTGTAACTCCTTTTCTCCTCCTCTGTGCAGCTTAGGAGTCGGGTAATAAGGCCGGGCTGGTGGGCCTTGCGATAGCTGTGCATGAGGCCTACTGTCTGCCAATCGAAGTAGTTATGGCACTCTACAGAGAACAACGTGTGGATCCTCTGGCCTGCCGAATGGTGTTCTTGGGCTCGCCCACGACTAATCACCATCCCTACAAGAAATAACACTAGAATTCTCTCCATTTCAATGATTACATACAAAAAATCGTAATGGGATTTTGCTATAAAGATCTGAATTTCATGTTGTGTTCAGAATCGAAAGGCTTTAGCTTTCCCTTTAATTATGTGTATCTTTTAATTATATTACTGTAAACCAAAATACAAGATTCAATAAATCAAACTTCTTTAATCTCTGTAATTGATAGTGTGCATTGCGGAATGAGAGAGAGAGAGAGAAAGAGAGAGAGAGCGAGAATATTTGTTTATCAGAGGTTTGCTGACACGGTCTAAAGTTGGAAGGAAGAATCTCGGAACATTTTTTCGTTCTGTTTTTTTGGGAAGAATCGGAAGATTTCCTCGAACGCCCTTGTTAATGTGACATTATTTCCGTTCTTAATTTTCACGGGTAGATCGACTAGACTAGACTACCATTAATAACTGATTTCAATACTTAGATTGCACGTTTATTTGCTAAAAACATAGCATCTGTTCGTCTTTCTCTAAAAATAGCTTATAAGTTCTAAAATCAAAGTTAAACATTAATTTTAACAACAAATTTATGAATATTTAAAAAGTTACTAATGAACTTACAGAAAGAAATAGATAATGCAAAACTAAAATCGTTTGAAGCATTTAGACCATAATACATTCAAATTGTAGTTTGCAACACTACTCGCTTATAAGAAGAGAATGTCCTAAATTTTTATAAATTTATAGATCTTTCACAAGCGATGGAAAAAACAATTAGATCGTTACAAATTGTTTGTCATGTTTTGCCGCGTGAGTTGATTGCTTAAGTTTATGCTACAAAAATTCAATAAAAGAATAGGACCATGCTAGATAGTTTACCAAATATGATTAAATCAGTGCTAAGGCTAGGTTAATCGACATGCATCAATTCGATCTTCCTCCACTTATTTCGCAAAACCTACAACTAATATCCAACGATTATCCACACTTTCCGTAGAACCCACATCTTATGATCAATTAAATTTTAAATCACTTAAAAAACATGCACTTAACCGTGACTATTGAACTGCCAATTATATCATCTCCTTGAACTACGAAAATATTTTTTAAATCGTGGCTGAATTTTCAATAAGATGAAAAATATACCAACAAGGTACTAGGTTGTATGCTAAGTCCCTAGGATATTTTTATCTATAATAAATTGATGAAGACTACGGAATCAAAGAACAGAAACAAGAAAGAAAAATTATCAGCCTTTACATCGACAACTCAAACAACGCTGAGAAACTGAAATGATCACTATCTCTGGAGCTTCCCGATGGAGTGTAAATATATTGCAACAGAAACAACACTGTGAAGGCAGAATAACGTTAGACATTCTGAATTCATTATTTTATAGGCCAGGTATAAATCATATACCCAAGCATGCGTGACTTAAGTGTGTGAATGTTGGAAGTGAAATTTTAAAAAGTACTCACGTGGAACCAAGAAAAAAGGCAAGAGAGAGATAAAATCCAAAGAGAAAAACAGATAACACTGCGGTCAGCAGCATTGCAACTGAAGTAGAGTACACCTGCAATAGTAATGCAAACTATATAAACATTTCTAAGGTAATGCGAACTGTATACACAAGTTTATTTGTAGTAAGTTGACACCCAGGACTTAACATCAGAAATAGGCCTTCCTCTATCCATTCACGGTTGAATAACTGTCAGAAGAAACACCTAATATGCTTGTTTGATAATGTTACTCCAATTTGTTATTTTTCTGGTCTAAGTTCTACGGTTTACCGACCCTGGATTTGTTGCAAATAAAGTTTTGTTATTGTCATACTCCTACCGTTCACTGGAGATGAGTCAACTTATGGGCAGTTCACTGAATGAAAGAAATTATTGAGCTGGACCAATCAGCTGTTAAGGAATTCACTCCTTATTTCTTCTATTCAACTCATTCAGCTGCAACTCTCATCAAGTGTTTGGTGAAACTGAATTTGGCAAGAAAAATTGCCAAGTCTTTGTAAAGGATTTATTCTATTATTAGCCCTGTCGTGATGCAGCTGGATGGTACTTGCATGGTTTGTTCACACGAAAATAATGCCAAAAAAAAAAAAATAAATAAGATAAAGACCAGATGCCTTTGGCTGTGGCAGCAACGTGGGAGATATGTAGTTATGGACAATTTTGTATGGATGTTAGGTTTTTGGGTATTTCTTCAACTATGTTTATTGTATTGACATTTCTTAGCCCTCTCACTTAAAAAAATATTTCATTCATGTCTTTGACGTTTGATCCGTATGATGACTTCATGGTACTTTCCTACTGCATATTAAATCTGTTCCCAAAAGAACTGGCCACTGATCCAACCCATAGAAGAAACAAATCACGACACCAAGTGCAATCTAATAAATTGATGCAGACTTGGAATAAATGCATATATGCTATAAGTCTTTACCTTCACAATGTTGTCAGCATACTTCATGACCATTGATACTGCAATACCACTGCATTGGCATCAAGTATATTAGTTAACAGAAGACTCTTTAAGAAAAGCAAATATAAACATGTAAATATTTTTCACAAATGCTTTTTGTCAAGGAAAATATCAATGTATTTTACAAGAAACAAAGGGATAAATTAACCTGAATTCACGTGTTATTAAAATCAAAATTCAACTTAGGGCAGTTAGCATCAACACAATTTCAAAGAAAAAGTATTAAGTTATTAACTGTAGATACTTCCATAATTTCGGAAATAATACATGCAGGGTATGTTATATGTAAATAATGAACAACACTAAGCAAATTGTGCCCAAAGTTACTGTTGTCCAGTTCATCATCCCCGGTACATACTCCAGTCATATAACTTTGAATGATGGCCTTTCATGTTTACAGGAAACCAAGGTAGGGATTTAGCTCAATGCACCAAACAGCAGTAGGCTTATAACGAAGTCCAAGTAACTTCCGTAGACATAACACTACGGATACACGAGTAATAACCCACACACAAATGACCAAGAATAAGAACTGTTCAAGAGACGACATTAACAGTAAAAAGAACAAGACCTTCTATGGAATGGCCGAAATCATACGGAAGCTAATTTCTTAAACCAGGATTGTTTATGTTGCTAAGTAGGTTTTGCAAAGGCCACATGATAAAGATTAGGTGCAAATTTTTTGAAGAAATGAGCTGATTTTACAAATTTCAGTGCATTTTGTGGCCCTATATTATGTGCAGATAATAAGTGGGTAGTAGTTGTGAGTAAATATCTGAATAAGAGTATGTTGACCATAAGTGATTAAAATATAATCACATGCACTGAAATTTCTGCCTAAGATTTATTTAATTTTGCTCCAAATCCTGTCATGTGTAAAATGCCATATTTTTAGTTCTTTTGATCACATGTTCCACTTCATCAATCCAACCTGAAATTATCCAAGACCAGGTGTTTCATCTTTCTGGACTCTCAGGGAGAATGGATTCAACTAATTTCCGAAATCATGAGTAAGCGATGGAATTCAACCAAGTAAGAATATAGAATCAATAAATTTTCATTGTTGAGTTTTTCTCTCTCGTTTCAAAGTCAAACTTACCAGTTGCAAAAAAGCCTATAATTGTTCAAAGAAGAGTCATAATTTTCTTTTGGCTCCATAGTTGATTATAATTCAATATTCTACCAGCTAGGCAAGTCGATCCAGCTCAAAATAAATGGCGATGAGTACCTCAGAGCATGGTTCAAAATCATGAGAACTGTAACTAACGAATATCCATGGAAGAATCCCCTGTGGAACAAAAGATTAACTTACATGTTATGTATAAAAATTATAGAATCATTAATCCAGAATAACAAACTGTGATCTTTATGTTACAATTTAGATGAAAATTTCTGATCGCAAATTGAGTCTGCTCTCTTAAGAAGTTACAAGGAAACCTGCCTGAAAGGCTAATATGCTGTTTCGTGTTAAGCATTAGCTACATGATCAACCTTAAGCATATCTTACTAAAGGTTTCAAAGAAAAAACATTGCAAAAATATGTATCTGGAAACCATAAATTATGCTATATTTAAAGGAGAAATTCCTCGTGTTCGAGAGACAAAAACTGATAATTTATATTCGTTGCCAGATTTTCAGTTCCCATCTAAAAATAATTTTATATGATTTGACTAGTATTGATCATACGATGCAACGAGAAATGAATGAGATTTTGTACAGTGAACATCCTGTATCATGACATAAATAAGAGAAACAACAGAAGCAAAAAGTAGTTTCAATTTACTTGTTCATGACTGCATCAAAATCTTGAACCAGTATAGCGATAGCATTGAAAGCTATCCCAAATACATACAACCAAAAGTTCTGCACATTAATATTCCTCGAAGGTCGCTTTTTAATGATAGCCTACAGAACAGAAGGAACTTATCAGTTATCAAAAAACTATAAACTGAGTCCTCTCTATTTTGACACTTTTTTAAAACAGATCCTCATGAGAATTCTAATAATAATATTCATTAGCTTAAAAATAAGATGATTTGAAAGGAACAATATTGGCTGAGAAACTCAAAACATTTACAGATTTTTTTCTTTCTTTTTTGAAAAAGATTATAGTTTGATATATAGGACAAGATATACCTCAGTGTAGACTCCAGCAAAACCACTCAGAAGGGCCATGACCTGAAATGAATTTCTAAGAGTAATTTTAAGCATTGACTTCTAAAAACCTCAAAGTAAAGGCGGATCTTCTTTTCGATGAGTAATCATAGGCTTATCATTAGATTAAATTATGCTATAACATTATCAGTTCAGCAACTCACAATTGCCATCAGCCAACCTTGAAAAGGTGTTTGCAGAACTTGATCAGAACTGAAAAGAAAATGTCCTTACGTAAAAATAAAGAAAAGAAAACAAATACAGTCAGGATTCAAAAAGGGGCAGCACGCAAAGAGAACTGAGAAGGAAATCAAAATCAGAATATGACAGAAAGGCTCTCTTTTCTCGTCGTCCAGTAAGGCATACAAAACTGTAGTCCAGTGCGCACACAGGGACAAATATGAACGCTAAAGTTACACTGCGAGACAACAAGATTAATACACGGCCAAAACATTCTTACTTAGTGTTTAGTTGTGCTGTGGTGCATCCTGCACACAACAAAATGAAAGCTGCCCATTGGATCTCACTCAACCTGAAAGAAAACAAATGTGTTTAATCATTTTTTGTTATGGAGTCTCTGTCATCCTTCCTTCACCACCACCTCATCCAAAAAGACAAGAAAAGAGCTGACTCGTATGTATGAGTCATGCCAACCAAAATATTTTCAAAATTTTACTAGTTAAAATCCATTCCATGGATATGGTAATGATATAGAGAGCCTTTCTCTATTTGAAGTTCAAATTCAACAGATGTAAATTGTGAAGTGACTTACTGTTTCTTAAGAATGATACGGTATAACACGCCTGTGCTGATGATGTTTAAATTCTTTAATATTTGATATCCCGGGGCATCTACATATGCAAAGATGTAATACTGCCACAAACAAACATATTTAGAAAGCAATACTGCAACCAAGATTTAGATTGCAAAGGAGTTTTGTAATATACATGATCAAAAACCTACCTGAAGTAAATTCTTGATTAGATAAAGAGCTGCTGGAATGGGGTAAACAATAACTTCATCTACTGTCGTACTTAACCTAACATAAGCACAAAATTGTGAGAATGAGAAACAAAATATTGCATTCAATTAAACGAGGAACTCAGAAAAAAATAGAACAAGAAAATATTGAGTAAATTAGACAATTGCAGAAAATTAAAAGCAATACTTAGTGTAACAAAATTGTGGACATCACTTTTCACAAGTCATAAGGGTTGGATGCATAAGATTTAACCTACACATAATTATTAACTGTCTGTCAAAGTTATCAAGAAAAATCACTGAGAACTGGAGGACTGAATTATGCATCTGCAAGCACTGAAATAGTGAAATGTATAAATTTTTATTAGGATGATGTTAATTATTATGTTGTCCAGAACAGACTATATTTTTTGTTGATTTTCGTTCATCCTTGCTTTTGTAAGGGAGGTAATGCTTTCAAGTTTAATACTTTTCCAAATTTTTTCTCAGTTTAATTTGGGAGGATAGGGGAAAAAGGAAAATGAAAGAAGAAAAAAAAATGTTGTTCAGGACTCTTTTTCCAACTAAGATAATATATATGTCCAAAATGAAAAGCGTCTGCAATTCTATCTGTTACAAAATAATAGCGAAAAATGTGTAACTCGAGGAAGGAAAAGAATGACCTGTTATCCTCAGTAACACCTTCGTTCCTCCAGATTCTTGCCAAGGCTGCAAGTGATAGTGCACATTTTAAAGCTTCTACCTAATTACAAGAAGAAAATCAACGGTTTAAGTTAATAACATTCTTCTATAGATGCCAGAACCTAGCAATATAATGATCTAAAATAAAGTAAGGAACTGTGATCAATATATCTCGAATTAAAAAAATGCCGTCCGCTCACCAAAAAATTTGCAGTTGTGACACTGTACTCGTACTTTCCAGCCCTCTTTGACCAGACAATTAGAATTGCTTGTGAACTTGTGAGAACAGTCAATGCAAGTGTTACTGCTGACCTATTTTGATCATAAAGAAAAAAGGCAGAAATGAGGTGCAACTTCCCTTCCTTCTCCAGTTGTTAGTTCTAGAAATGTAATATAATTGAAAAAATTCATACTTGCGCTTCCACTTAGACTGGACATTGGAGCTTCCACCCAACATGACCTTACACACTATTGACTGACCGCTTAAGAGAAATTCGAGATTGAAAAGAGCAGGCCTATGAAAAACATAGAGTGCGAGAAATTCAGCATGTTGAACTTGAGTGTGTGATGCAGCAGTGAGATAGTTTTAAGAAGAGACACAATTATGGCCGTATCATAACAATTTCACAAAAAAAATGTATGACCCTACACTGCATTCTTTGCCCACCTAAACCATAACACGACTAAAAGTAAATCTAGGGAAACCAAATTACATTTTAGCTCAATCGAACCTCTATATAATTATACCACACAATCACGTTGCTCTAGAAAACGAAACAAAAGAAAAGAAAAAATGCAATGGCGCAGACATAAAACATAAAGAGCTTAAATTATTTGCAATTTATTTTTCTTAAAATGACGAATCTGCATATTTCCAATTTTTCTGACGACTCCTAAAGCATGATGAGCTGTTAAATACAACAATTTTAGCACAAAATTAGAGAGGAGAAGTTTATAAAACCTCAATATATAGGATTTTCCAGTTAGTGCTGTTATTTAACCAAAATCACAACAAAATGCATCATATATCACAGCCAAAAAATAATCAAATCTAGTATTAAATTAATCCACCAATTAATTCCACACAGTAGAAAGGAAATATTAAAAATATGCAAACGTGAGAAGTAAGAATTAATATGCTAACAAGGGAAGAAAAAATTAACTGAAAGTGCAAGAAGAATCTGACGAACTATCAGTCACTGCAGTTCATGAAATTTAAAGGCTTATGAATCAGAGGATTTCGAAATTTTTATTTTTATATTCTTGGCCCATTTAGTTCTAACCAAAATGATGTGTTTCAAATGGCTAGGTCCAATGAATAAGACCGCAAAACAGTTTTCGACTTATGGCCTTTTTTAACCACATATTTTCCATCACATCACTATTTAAAATATATTATTTCCTTAAGAATGTGTAGTAGGAGCTT
>CAIGRL010155294.1:0-14682 GCA_903798325.1 Fraxinus xanthoxyloides
ACAAATCAACTTCCATATTTCAAATGAACAATCGGGTCCCACTAAAATTTAACACTAAAGTTAGCCACCCAATCATTTTTCCAACATACTAAACTCAATGTACTATATTTTGAAGAATCACATTACTGTGACTAAAAGTTGTTCATCAACTTGGACTGAAATTGCAAAATAACAAAAATGCACTTGATATAAACCAGGCACACAATCCTCTATCACGCAAGACCAGATCACCTTTTTTCCTTTCTAATCAAAATACCTAGTTGTCTCTCACTATCTTCCCACATACTATATGCACAAACTTCTCCCTCCTTCATTTTACCAATCTTCATTTTAACTTTGAATTATAAATCAGGTTCTCTTCAAATTTCACTAATTACAGACTAGCCTTTTTCAGCTTCCACGTACAATTGCAAAGCCTTCTTTCACATCAAATTGAACATAGGGAAGAATCCGTTATTCCTAGGATTTAAACTCTTACTAAAAACCAAGAAGCAGCACCAAGACAATTTCCTCCACATGCCGGCCAAAAGGGCTTCTGGTATTCGTTTGAGCAAAAATACCGTTTTTCACTCCCATATGAAACACATTGCCATTGATTTTCATTTCGTGCGTGATCAAGTTCTCAACAATAATCTCTGTGTGTCCCATGTACATTCTAGTGACCAACTTGTAGACTCTCTCACCAAGGCTCTCAATCGAAAGTCCTTCCTCCTTCATCGTTCCAAGAGTGGCGTCCATAATGGAAGGTCAATCTTGTGGGGACATGATAGACCAAAATTTTAGACTTTAGTATTGATTTATTTTGTGCTAATATGTTTTCTGTAATTGCTCCGTCATTATTGTGTAAATCTTCTATAATTAGAGTCCCTTATCACTCTCCGTCAAGAGCATGATTACATGTCATATATTGGCAAAACTCTTGTATGAATACCTCTCGATTACATAATGAGAAATACACAATTCTTCCAACATATTCTAAAAATCATCATGGTATCAGAGCCTTCATGCTCAAAGAATAAACACTCTTGAACTTCCTTTTCTTTTTTTCTTCCTTACTACCCGTTTTCATCTCGATCTAATGTTTGAAAATTCTGCAAGTTCTCCAGCAACTCCAAGCCCTGCTGTAACAGTATTAACAAGGAACAATGTTTCATTGCAATGTGATGCTCTTGTATCAATCAATGTTGTAACTCTGATTCCGATCAAACTTTCTAGAGGAGGGAACTATGTTTCCTGAAGATCACACTTCAGCAATCTCTTGTTTGGATATGATCTTATGGGATATGTTGAGGGTACATATCCATGTCCGGGTGAAAAAATGGTAAAGATCGGAGAAATGACGGAATCGGTCAATCCAGATCGGAAGATTTGGTTACGTCAAGATCGCTTCGTATTGCAAGCCATTCAAGCCATTCTTGTTGGCAATATTGGTCCACTGATTTCATCTTGCCAAACATCAGCAGATGCGTGGTCAATGTTGGAGACCACTTTTGCCAACAAGTCACACACAAGAATGCTTACTTAGACTTTCAACGCTTATGAAGGTATCAAAAGAAGGAATTACTATTGCTGAGTATTTGCAGAATATCAAGGGTATCATTGATGATCTATCTCTAATTGGTCATCCTTTGAGTGATGCTGAAATTGTAGCTCATACACTAAATGGACTTGGAAATGATTACAAAGAATTGCAAGTTGCTATTCGAACCAGAGGAACAACCATGACTTTTGAAGAACTTCATGATCAACTCTCAGATCATGAAATTTTTCTGAAGCGTGAAGAGAGAAAGAAAGTAGAGCCACCTGTCACAACCCAATTCAATCAACGCACCAACAATTATAAAGGAAAGAATGGTAACAACCAAGGAGCAACTAGCAATTATGGTAGCAAATTATCTTAAGGAAATGGAAATAACCAAGGATTTCGTACCTCTCAATCCTTTCACACTTCTCCCAATGAATCTCAGACCCACTTTCATCAATAGCAGTTTCATCAACAACCACCGTGGAAAACACTCATCAGGTTCCAGAAATGTTGTTTGTCAGTTATGTGACAAGGCAGGACGCATAGCCAAAACCTGTAGATCACGTCCTAAACCAAGCTTTACTCAAGGGTGGCCCCAAGCAAACTACAACTCATTTGCACAATCTGATCAAGCTTTAAACCGTGGCAATTAGATGGTTGACTCTAGAGCATCTCACCATATTACTTGAGACTTAAAACTTGAGCGTCCATTCAGAATACGGCGGCAATGAAGACATTATGGTTGGCGATGGCAATGGTATTCCAATTTCTCATATTAGGTCTACTTCTCTTAATTCTTCTAATACTCAATTTAGACTTAACAATGTTTTGTATGCACCACATATTAGACAAAATCTTCTTTCTGTTTCTCAATTTTGTAAACAAAATAATACTTCTATATAATTCTTTCCTAACTTTTTCCTTGTAAAAGATTTGAGTACGGGGCATCCTTGGTCCGATGTCAGAATAAAGACAATATTTATAAGTGAACATCTTCATCATCTCCATCGCATATTTCCTCTCCCACTGCATTTATCAGTTTCGCCGTTGTCTTCTCTGATTTATGGCATCGCCATCTTGGTCATCCGTCTTCAGTAATTCAACAAAAATTAGTCTCTAAACACTCTCTCCCTATTTTAAATTCTGTTTCGTCTCACTGTGACTCATGCCTTTGTAATAAAAGTCACAAACTATCTTTTGACATTTCATCTATACAATGTAATTCTCCTTTAGAAATTATATATATAGATGTTTGGGATCCTTCCCCCATTGTTTCTTTTGATAATTTTCGATATTATGACATCTTTGTGGACTACTATACTAAATATACATGGTTTTATACAATGAAACAAAAATTTGATGTATATCCTATTTTCTTAAAATTTGAAAAATTAGTTGAAAATTTATTTCAAACAACCATTAAAACACTATACTCTGATGGAAGAGGTGAGTTTCAAGGTCTGGCAACTATTTTGTCCAACTTTGGTATTCAACACCTAAAATCTCCTCCATATACACCTGAATTAGTTGGGTCGGCTGAACAAAAACATCGTCATCTTGTCGAAACAGGCCTCACCATCCTTCATCAAACATTTTTACCTCTTCGTTTTAGGTCAGAGTCTTTTCAAATTGTTGTGTTTCTTATTAATCATATGCCTACACCGGTTCTAAAATCTCTAACACCATTTGAAAAAATATTTCGAAAACGTCCGAACTATCTAAAGCTCAAAGTTTTTGGTTGCCTCTGTTATCCTTTGTTACAACCCTATACATCTCATAAATTAGAACCAAGGTCTAAGCCTTGTGTTTTTCTTGGCTACTCCCTCCCACATAATTCCTATATTTGTTTTGATCCATTCACTCAAAAACCTTTTATTTCTCGACATGTTATATTTATTGAGAATATATTCCCTTTTCATATCCTCCCACGATTGTAGGCTATCCACCGATTCTCTTTCTAAATGGCTACCTTCACATTCCTCATATCTTCCTCCTAATTCTTACTCCTCTATTCAGAGTCAACGAAATACATTAAGTCATATTCCATCTATATCAATTAATCAGGTTCCTCTCATCAATTCTTCCTCAAATCAAGGATTCACCTCACTTAGTCAACACAACTTTCACGAATCAATCTCACCCAATACACTTGCTTCTAATTCCATGCATTCAGGTGATGACAATGGCTCTCACTCAATACTGCCAAATTCCTCTTCTTCTACTGAGGATCCCAACAACTTAAGCTCTCATCAGGTCCTTCTCAATCTCTATGTCCCACTTCCTCATCTAAATCACCTACCCCTTCCTTACCTACAAGACAAATTATCAGCATATCTCAAGATAATATTTACAAGCCTCATAAAATTCTTGACCTTCATACTACACTTTCAGAAACTTTTGAACCTTCTACATTTTTTCAAGCTCAAAAATCCTCTCATTGGAGAAAAGCCATGAGCGAGGAATATGATGCTCTTATACACAATTCTACTTGGACTCTCGTTCCCCCTTATCGCACGTAAAATGTTGTTGGGTCTAAATGGGTATTTAAGATTAAGAGGAATCCCATGGCACCATTGCTCGCTATAAGGCACATTTAGTTGCCAAAGGGTTTCATCAACGCCCTGGTGTGGATTTTACCGATATCTTCAGTCCCGTTGTTAAACCCACAACGGCTCGACTCATCTTGAGTCTTATTGTTGCTCGTGGTTAGCAACTCCGACAATTGGACATTAATAATGCTTTTTTTTTTCAGAGCACTCTTACTTATAAAGTTTTTATGCAGCAACCTCAAGGGTTTATTCACTCTTTGTATCCTAACTATGTATGCCAACTTCACAAAGCTATATATGGTCTACGTCAAGCTCCATGAACATGGTATCAGAGCCCGTTAAGCTCCAATGAGCGATCCGATCCGATTAAGACTCAAAAAATTGAGCACACGAATTTCAAGATTGGTCTGCTCAAACGAGTCACCATCTTGCGGGGGCATGTTAAGGGATAAAATCCTACATCGAATAAGGATAAAAACATAAAACAACTTATAAAGGATTGTGTTACTCCTCTTAATAAGGTTGACCTTTTAAGATAAACCCCACGTCTTATTTTCAGAATATGGTGGAAGAATTGTGTATTTCTCATTATGTAATCGAGAGGTATTTATACAAGAGTTTTGCCAATATATGACCTATAATCATGCTCTATGACAGAGAGCGATAAGGGACTCTAATTATAGAAGATTTACACAATAATGATGGAGCAATTACAAGAAACATATTAGCACAAAATAAACCAATACTCAAGTCTAAAATTTATGTCTATCAGTTTTTACCTATTTAAAATGGGTATTCTGAAGGCTTTAAATTTCTACCATAGAGCATCTTAGCCTTAGTTCTTGAACCACTTGGAAGCATTTGATGATTCACTCATGGTCATTCTTTGGAATGTGATGGGCTTGAAGAAGAAGAATTTTAGGGGTTGAGGTTAGACTGAATATCCATGAGTTTTCAAGAATGGATTGTTGGATGGTGATAATAGGAAAATTGAGGAATTGTCATGGAAATAGAAATGGGTTTTTGGCGTCAAAGTCAGAGAGGAACTGAGAAGTGAGAACTGTGTTATTGATCTGTCAGATGGTTTTATTAAATCTCGTCTTTGCAAAAATGCAGATTATGTGTTCCTTTGAACTCTTTAGTGTTAAGCAATAAAATCTCATATCGATAAAAATGAAAACATAAACCAAGTTATAAAGGATTGTATTAAACTCCAATGAGCAATTTGATTCGATTAAGACTCAAAAAAATTTGAGCACACTACTTTCAAGATTGGCCTGCTCAAATGAGCCGCCATCTTGCCGGGGGATGAAAACCCACGTCAAATGAAAATGAAAACATAAATCATAGAATCCAACATCGAATAAAAATGAAAACATAAACCAACTTATAAAGGATTGTGTTACTCCTCTAAATTGGGTTGACTTTTAAGATGAAACCTCAAATCTTAACACTGAGGTCATTTTAATGATTTTATCATTCTTGATCATTCAGAATATTACATTTGCAATATTTCCAACTTCCTTCGATAGAGACTTTACAGGTTATGTTAGTAGACAAGCACATAACCAGGATGTAAAATGCAATTTCCAGGACTACGGCCTTGTACATAGGGGTTGTTTTTACATTTTTCCAGATTGATAATCATCCAAGAGAACTGAAAGTTTCCCCTCGTGTCTTTTAACAGTTCAAACTTCTACTAGAATGTACAGTTATTTGACTCTCTCCTTTCCTTAAACAACTTATTCAAACAGGCGTACATAATAATAACTCTCCATTTAAATTCGGGGAGATTCCAATAGGGTAGGCGACACAGAAAGAGTTTTGAAAGGAGGATGAAGGAATATATGATATATAGGAACTAAAGCTATGTAACATGAGACAAGTTGAGAAACTCAACAAGAAATCAAGCTAAAAATGAAAACAAAATATTTTCACTCTACACAAGTCAACTTCAACGAGGTAAAAACAGTGCATAATGTACCACAGGGCCCACTCTAGATAAATTTGAAAAGATAGCAGAAATCCTTTCTAAGTGATAAAGTCGCGAGAACAAGTGAGCTTTTACCAAAGGAATCGCTCGTGGTAAGTTACAAGTTATAACAACCCGGACACATTTTTGTATCTTTACGCCTGGTTTGTAACTGTCTGAGTGTGCAGTCCACACTAGCATTTATTCATAATAAATTGCACAGGAGTTCAATACCAAGTGAAGTTTGACATTTCAGGACTAGAAGGAAAGTTTATAGTGATTTGTTAAAATTGCAAACAAATTCGCATGGATCATAATCCAGAAGAAGAGAATGTCACTATGTTGACACTAGAAACCACACTTTGATGTATTTTAGCCGTCAACCCCACTCAAAACTCCCCGAAATAGTGTAATATATTTTGTGTAACTAAAGAGACATGAAAATATTTATTAATTTGTCCAACACCAAGCTAGTTATCAATGATCATAAAGAGTAATCTGATACTCATTTTACATCAGTTTAATGTCAAAGGAAAATCTTCATCCTTAAAGGGGTTAGATATCTATTTCCAAAGCAATACATAACATGCAATTGAGAAGTTGTATGTAAAGATAATGTTGGTTAGTAAAAAGAAGTAAAAGTTACAGGAAAATAAAATTAACATATTTCAGTCCTTCAGTGATTATGAAACAGAATTCCCCCAAACATTCACAGATAATCTCATAAACTTAGTTATACCTTTCTCAGTCCTCATCAAATCCTCTATTCCTAAATGGCTGGAACACTTATAATTAAGCTGTTCTAAATCTTTAAGTCATAGAATCTTTTATACAAAATCAATCAGTAGTATATATATATTTTATAGTTTGAAGAGATTAGCATGTTTTATTGTGTCCTGTAACTCATCTTAATCTTTGTTTATCTCAAGATATTGATGAATCAACAGCCAAAACTAGCAAAATTGGTAACTAGAAAGAAGTAAAATACTAGTTAATTATTTAACTAGTATAGGGTTATTTAGGATTACATAATGCTGAAACTATCCATATATTGAATGACTTGTATTAACCTTTGAACCCATGGATTACTTTTTTGAGTAATGATAGGTAGAGTTGCTATCATTGATGAACTTTTAATTCAAGAGTTTCAACCACATTCTACTCAAAATAGATGTCACTAAATCTTTATTTAAAAGTTTAGTTAATGGATTCTCTAAGTTCTCTATTTTCTTTACATAATTTAGGGAAATGATTTCACTCTTGATTAATTTCCTTATGTAGTCATGTCTTAGACTCATATGTCTAGATTTTTCATTATATATCTCATTGTATGCTTTTGCTAATGTGGTTTGACTATCACACATGATAGATATAGAAGATGTATTCTTTGGTCCCAAAGGTATCTCATAAAATAGATCCTTAAGCCACTTAGCTTCTTTCCCGATTTCTGATAATGCTACAATTCAGATTCCATAGTTGAGTGTGTTATACATGTTTGCTTCTTCAATTTCCAAGAAACAGCACCACTTTTAAGAGTAAACACCCAACCAAAAGTGGATTTACTTTCACTCGTGCTAAATATCCAACTAGCATCTTTAAATTCTTCCAATACAGTTGGAAATTTAGTGTATTGCAGACCTTAAGTTATTGGTTTTCTTTAAATATCCAAGAGCTCTTCCAATAGCTTTCCAATGATCATTGCTCGGATTACTAGTAAACCTACTAAATTTACTAATTGCAAACGCTATGTCTGGTCTTGTGCATTGAACGACGTACATAAGACTCATGATAGCACTTGCATACTCTATTTGAGCAATTTCTCTTCTATAATTCTTTATTAGCTTTGAACTTGAATCAAGACGGGTACTACATTCTTTTATGTTCAAATGTGTGAACTTGTCTATCACACTTTCGATATAATGTGATTGACTTGAATGATAACCCCCATTAGTTTTAGTAACTTTGATACCTAAAATGGTATCAACTTGTCCAATATCCTTCATCTTGAATGTGGAAGATAGAAACATCTTCGTTTTTTTTATTTCATCTATGCGATTACTCATAATCAACATGTCATCAACATATAAACATATAAATATCACATAACCAACATATACTTTAGAATATAAATATTTATCTACACTATTATGTTTAAAACCAAATGATATAATAGCTAAGTCAAATTTCTCATGCCATTTTTTNAAAACCAAATGATATAATAGCTAAGTCAAATTTCTCATGCCATTTTTTAGGTGCTTGCTTCAATCTGTATAATGACTTAACTAATTTGCACACCTTACGTTCATTTTCGGGTAGAATAAACCCTTCACATTGTTCCATATAAACTTCCTCATCGAGATCCTCATTCGAGAATATTGTTTTGACATTCATTTGATGAACATGCAAGTTATATGTCGAAGCTAATGTGAATAATATCCTAATCGATCTTATTCTAGCTATAGGTTCATAAGTATCAAATAGTCTATTCGTTCCTTTTGTCGATAACCTTCAGTTACTTGCCTAGCCTTACAGGTATTAAGGGAACTATCAACATTATATTTTCTCCTAAACACCCATTTACATCCCGTATGTTTAGATTCGGGTAATAAATCGACAAGTTTCCAAGTATTGTTAGCAGGGCGGAGCTCACACTCACATTGAACTTCTAGGCACAACCCATGGCCCAGAACCCTTTTTTTTTTGTTAATATGCCAACTTCCAGCCCAAAACCGTTACAAAATTAAGTAAAACCATGATTTTAAGAACTGATTATTATTAATCAGGTTTCTAAGAATTGTTTTAAAAAAACTAGGTGTTAATTATATTTTTAAACAATAAAATACATATTTTAACATTTATAAAACTAAATTATTAAATAAAGATTAGTAATTGATTCAGGATTTAAAGGTAATTTACTATTTTAAAAGTTTTCAAAATAACTAACTTAGAGTGAGAAAATCAAATCTATTTTTCAATCTTCCTTTCCAAATAGAAACCCACGTTGCAGCGAAACAATTACAGCCTCTCCGGTCGTCCAACACCCAAGCTAATGGCTTGGCATTTCTTAAGGGATTTTACAAGTAATAGTTGCAATTATTTGCTTAGAGAACTTGAGATTTAACTCACTCTCTCATTTTCTTACATGTTTTAGATTATTTACATCTCTATCCCTCATCTCCACTCTTTGTCACTCGCCACCCACCGTCGACCAATTAAAGGTGTGTGTTTGTGTCTATGAATATACATGTAAATATGATATTTGACATGAAATAACATAATTGTTATTTTGATTTGTGTAATGTTTGAAATTTTTCTTTTTATCATATGAAATTAGCTCTTTGAATTGCACTTGAATCACTTTTGAATTGTTCTTAAAATTTGACCTAGAAGTCCGTGAAGACTAACCCGAGCCCGAAGCCTACTCATTGCTCTTGAGTTGCTTTAGCTTCTAGTTCCAAGTATTGTTGTCTATGTGATTTGTATCTGTGATCTATGAATTGCATTGTGAATTGATTCTAGTATTGTTGTGTGAATTATGCTTTGAATTACTTTGCTTTTACTTCCAGTATTTGTGATTCTATCATTCTGAATTAATTCCAGTAATTGGAAGTTGAGAACTGCTCAGGGTATGAGATTAGATCATTAGAACTTAGTGAACGTAATTGAGAGTATTTGACTTGATTTTACTTGATTCTTGATTTGGGCTTAGCTTGCTTTTGTTTTTGCTTTCGGTATTAAGTTATTGTACAATGATATCAAAATATGAAAACCCGCAAGGAATGAGTATAATTTATAAACTATACCATTTTGAGTATTGTCGTAATATTGTTTTATATTTTTATCATCATTAAATTCATGACCAAAAACTCAAAGTTCGGAGTCAACTAAATTGTGCCCACACTAAACCAATTTCCTAGCTCCCCCTCTGATTGTTAGACATTATTGAATCCATTTCATTCTTAACTGCATTTTTCCAAAAAAAAATGCTATCTCGAGAATTCATGGCTTCTTTATAAGTTTTAGGATCTGTTTTCACTTGTAGACCAAAAGGAATTGTTTTTACAACATTCTTATCACTTCTTTCTACTAAGTAAAAGGAAATAAGTTAAGAGTTGAGTTCATCTGGTTCTAAAGACTTCTTAATTCGAGTTTTTTTGCTCCTTCGAGTTTCACTAGATTCATCAACATCTTTAGAAGATGTTTCATATTGTGTTCCACTAGAACTGGAAATTTCTTTATTAATTTCCCTTAATTCATTATCCGAAAATAGTGAATTCTCAAAGAACTCTATATCGCTAGATTCAATAATCACACGGACTTCAATTCAACAATCGATAAGATTTGATATTGCTAGCATATTCAATAAAGACACATTTGATGCCTCTTGGACCTAACTTGGTCCTTTAAGGGTTCATGTTCTTACAATGAGCAAGATACCCCCATACTTTGAAATATCCAATGATAAGTTTTCTTCCTTTCCACAATTCGTAAGGAGAAACCTTAGTAAATTTAGAAGGAATCATATTTAATATTCTACATGCACCCAACAACGCTTCACCCCATAAATTAAATGACAACTTAGCATAACTCAACATGCCATTCATCATTTCAACTAAAGTTCTATTTTTTCTTTCAACAAAACCATTTTTGTTCGGGTGTCCTAAGTGTAGAACATTGATGAACTATGCATTGTTGTTCACAAAATAAATTAAAATAACTAGAAAAGAACTCACTTCCTATATCATTTCTTAGATTCTTTATTTTCTTATTTAGGTGATTTTCAACTTTATATACACACACACACACACACACACACACACACACACACACATCAAATGCTTCATTTTATACTTCATCAAATAAACATACGTATATCTAGAGTGATCTCAATAGAAGTAATGAAATACATATTACCACATCTAGTTAACATGTCATTTAATCCACATATATCAATATGAATTAGTTCTAAAATACTAGAAGTCCTATTGACACTTTGTTAAGGCTTCTTAGTCATTTCAGATTATATACATGTTTTACATTTATATGCATCATTTTCATCATATGATATCATGTCACATTTCAACATTCTTTTCATGGTATTTTTAACATGCATAATGAAAATGAGTCGAGCAATATCAGCAAAATCAGTTTTATTATTAAAAGATTTGTCAACAGTACAAAGTTTGATCATTCATTCACTAGAATAGCTTTTTCCAAAAAAATTCTCATTTAAGGATAGTACTAGTTTGCCGGATTCATAAACATATTTTATGCCCGATTTCCCTAAGCGATTTCCACTAAGTTCCTATTCATATCAAGAACATGTAGTATATTTGTTAAGGTAACAGTTTTGCCGAAAGTGAAGATGATTCCACATTTCATTTTCCAAATACCTTGGATCGAGCCTGGTTACCCATCTGAATCTCTTGTTCTCTATCAACTTTATAATAAGTCTTGAATAAGGACTTGTCATATGATACATGTACAGTTGCACACGTATCATACCACCAACCGGGAATCTTTCCTTCAATAGGATTGATTTCATTTATGGTAGTCACAATATTGTCTTTTTTGATGAAGTTTACTTTTCCTTCGGGGTTGTTTCTATTTAGGTATCGACATTCTTTTACATAATATTCAAACTTTCCACACGAAACAACCACCTTTGGTATTCTTATTAGACTTATCAAAGTTCCTTGACGGCTTTCTCTCGTTGGATTTAGAAGGCTCGATCTTCTCCACGGCATTGTCTTTAGCTGTACCTTTATAAGAATTATCATTCTTATCTCTTTTCCTCGACTCTTTCTCAATTCGAAGATATTTTTGCAATTGTTCCAAAGAATGGTATTCGAAATTATGCATTATTTTCTTCCGGTACCCTTTCCAAGTTCTGAGAAGTTTAGCAATGATTGCTTCCACTTGAAAAGTTTTCGGAATCTCAATTTTGACCGTCTTTAACTTGTTGACAAGCACTTATAATTCATGAATTTGTGGAAGAAGGGGGTATATTCTCTAGAAATTTTAAATCTAAGTACCTTGAGATTAAAAATTTCTTAGTGCCTTTTTCTTTGATTTTGTACTCAATGTAATTACGATAATAATTATATGTCCTACTTGACAATTAAATTTTCTAGCATTGGGAACTTTATGGAAAGTTACAATGCCCACCACAAAGTGAAATAGTGCACCCACACGCCCTTTGCATTCTCTCTCTTTCTAGTGATAGCAATTTTCCACTCAAGCAATCGGTCAAGAAAACACTTGAGCAATAAGACAAGAACCGATAGATAAAAGGCATATATATGACGTGTTCGGTCATGTTTATAATTCAATTAAAATTGAAAATATAGCCATTATTAGATCTCATTTGTCTAATAAAAGTCGACACTAAGGACTAATTTTTTAATTTTAATCCGATTATAATCTCTACAGAACACACCCATTATAAATAGATAAAATGCATATATAATAAGTAGATATACCATGTTAACTTTGCTATGCATCTCTTTGTATGAGTTTTAACCCCTATTTGATTTTGCTAAAAACTATATCTTAGTAGATTCTGATGAAAGTTGTTAGTCCCCTAAATATTATATATTGACTCGACTTAAATTTTATCAACTTTGTTAGCCAAACCAAATGGGGACTTAAATAATTGACAAGCTATGCTCTCAAGATGGGGAACTCCTCGTTTCTTGCCTTTCGGGTGAAATAAAGGGATTTAACAAAAACGAAAACAATACAAGTAACAAACCACCAATATGTGCCAAAACAGGTAAAACAATTCACTACAATAAAAGCAAAACTTGATCAAGTATCCTATCCAGTTGGATAGACAGACGGTCCTTCAATCGAATGGTAGACTTAAAAAGACACTCTTTAAAATAGATGAAAATTGCAACTGGTGTTTGATACGGAAAATTGAAAAATCCCACCATAACGACAGTCCACATTGCTCAGGCAGCCTCAGCATCCTCCACCACATGGACAACCTTAGCAGTTGGCTTTGCCAAAAGATCAGTGTACTCTTGGTAAGGAGATTTTGCAAAGCGAGTCTCCCTCCAAAAGTCAGGAGTAAGGAACCCGTAAGTCTTCAAAAGACAATCAAAGGTTGCCTGCAAAGACAAGAAAACATATTATTAGCCAAATCAGGCAAAACTTTATGAGGTGAACGTGACATATAAATGTCACCCAAAAGCATAAGTAGGGACTGGTGCCACTTGAGGAACCAAAATCCCAAGACAAGAATTCTCCCTTGGTCGCTATTAGAAGCAACTAAGAATTTAGCAATTACACCCAGATACGATGTCTAGTTCTGTACAAATTCCAAGTGCCTCTAAATAGAAGTACTAATCAATCATTGGCATATCAATACATAGGTAATAAGATATTGAGCGAAAAACACCATGCAAAAGAAGTATAGAAAAGTCCTGTACATATATCACAGAGTATACATGCATATCACCAGATGCAAATTCACAAAGTACAGAAAAAATTTGGTGATTCGCTCTTAATATTTTGAACATCAATAAAATGGCCCAAAAACATGAAATCCAGACAGACAGACATAAATAAAACAATTATGATTTCATTGTAATGCTAAGTGTATTCGTATACTACAGATATTGTCCTTCAGAAAGAATTCAATAATAAATGCAGCATCTTGATTGAATGTAACATACCAGATTCACAGAAAACTGTTCAGTTAACGCAAAATTAAACAATGCGGCATTTATTTTAAACAGATTATAAGACCTATATACACCAATGAATCTCAGAACCAATTACATGTATGAACATTCTACTTGAATTTTTATACGTCTAAAAATCCTTCAGGCATAAAAATATTTACATGGATTCTGACCAAAGGATAGTCTATGCCTTCATTAATACCAACTTACACATGATAAAGCAATAAACAATTAATTATCACACATTGAACACAAAAATCATCAAATGTAAGTTTGTGCTTGTTTGTGTCTTGGAATATAGAGAATTGTCAGAGTATATTAACTTAAAAGTACTGCATATCTAACCAAATTAAACATGGAAAGATCATAAAAAATATTGAATACGTGTGATAAAGAGATGTTCTAAAAAAACTAGAGAAAAGCTTAGACCTTGACAAAGTTCCCAAGGGTTTTGGTGGATCCACGAGAAGAGGTAAAGACATCCTCAATACCAGCAAACTGGAGCACCTTTTTGGGAACCCGAGCAGCAACAATCCCGGCACCACGGGGAGCAGGAACCATCCGCACCGTGACTGAACCACACTTTCCTGTTACCTTACAGGGGACTGTGTGTGGCATGCCAATCTTGTTCCCCCAGTATCCTCTCCTAACGGGAATAATTGACAGCTTGGCCAAAATAATAGAGCCACGAATAGCAGTGGCCACCTCCTTCGAGCACTTGACACCAAGTCCCACGTGCCCGTTGCAATCGCCGACAACCACGAATGCCTTGAACCTTGTTCTCTGGCCTGCTCGGGTCTGTTTCTGCACCGGCATGATTTTCATCACCTCGTCTTTTAGGCTAGGACCGATCAGGATATCGATGATTTGATACTCCTTGATTGGGAGAGAGTGTAGGTAGATTTGCTCTATGGATTTGATCTTTCCGTCTCTCACAAGACGGCC
>CAIGRL010155321.1:0-11524 GCA_903798325.1 Fraxinus xanthoxyloides
AAATCAAAAAAATAGATGAAGAACGACATCACCCCGATTAATCTTCAATTGAATCTTCGAGTTCTTGGAGTTGATCTTGGCATTCTTGTCCCTTTTTTCTTTGAAAATTTTGATAAAAACTCTCCCTCCTCTTTGTTGGACAGCCCTAGGGTTGTAAAAGATGTCCCTCCATTCGTTTCCATAAGAGTTCTATTGAAATAAGGAAACCAGAATTTTCTTCCGCCAAAATGGGACGCTCGCCCAGTACAAAATTTTTACTTCTGTTAATGCTATTAAGGGTCTGGAGGCCTCCAGAAAAAACAACTGGAGGCTAAATTGTAGAAACTTTTCCCTTTTCCCTTTTTTCTTCATTCTTTCTTCTATCTTTGCCCTCCTCATCAAATTCTCTCAATTGTACTGCTTCAACTTTTACTCAAATGCTTGTTGCTCCCCAAACTTTCATCAATTGGCCGATTTTTCCTTCTTTCTTTTCAAATTGCTTTTAAATAGGTCCACAACTAAAATAAGATAAAAATAACATAAGTTAAATAAAATATAATAATAAAACGACACAAATGCTTAGTACAATGACCCTGAATAAGTGCACAAAAATGTACTTATCATTTAGTAGAGATTAAAATCGAATTAAAATTGAAAAACTATCCATTATTGTTGACTTTTATTAGATGAATATGACACAATAACAGATATATTTTCAATTTTAATTGAATTAAAATTGATACCAAACAAACTCATAATGAAAAATTAAGATTTATAAAATCTTTGAAAGTTTAAAATCTAGGTAATTACTGGTTAATTATTTAGTATTCTGACTCAATAATTGTATGACATTACTCTTAACTATCTAATAATTTACTAGACTACTCATTTTTAATAGTCTGCGACTTTAAAATCTCATGTTTGCTTAATATGGTAATAATATATTGTAGTAAAAAGATTAACTCAAGCGTAGAATATGCAATATAATGTGCTAACCCCTAAAGAAAATATGCTCGACCCCATGTCACGGGTGAAAATAATTCAATATAGAAGAATGATACAATTATCTCAGGTTTTTGGTATTACAATAATGTGTATGACTATACGATTGATAAATAAGTTTGGTGTTACGATAAAATATATGTTTATGTGATCTCTTGTGAAACTAACTCGTATTATTTTGAAGGAAAATTATTAAGACTTTAATTTGATATTGCTCTAATTTTAAGATAATCAATTTTAGCCATGCTCAAGAAAGAATTTGATATCATTTAAGCATTTGATAAGCTTTTGTTCCAAAATTCTTTTATGTTTTGAAATTAGTAAACAAAAATGCTTTATTACGGTGTCTTATATAATTATTAAAATGGACATTGATTATAATAATTTTTTGGGTATTATTATTAGTACAATTAGTATTACAATTATAATATTCATTTTTACTTTTACCACAATATGTGATTTATTAAAAATATATCGAAGGCTATTCACTATACTAAGGTTAAAAGGGAAAAAAAATCTATTAAATCCCAAAATTAATATAATCAAAGTTCTAATAAATGATGAATATCGATATATAATGATGGATAATAGGAAAATTATTTAAAAGCAAAATCTGACAAGCTATCACTTTATTACCTCTCAAAATATGTTATTAATTGTATAAATTCTTCCATAATCATTTTTTTTAAAAATCAAATACCTAAAACAACTGTGTTTGTTTGACAATAAGAAGTTGGGGGTATTAAAGTAAATTCCAAACAAGGCCTAAAAGCAAAAATTTTAGATTAAAATTTAGTAACTTGACCGAGATTTTTCTGAAAGTTTAGTGACCTCTGATGAAATTACCCTCATTTAATGGATCATGGAATACCAGAAATTGTTGGTTTGCGTGCTTTATCGGTAGCAGTTAATAGTCTTCCTTTCAACACCATCCCCCACCCCACCTACCCGCCAACCCCCACGCTTCCCCTTTAATTGTAAGCTCCCAAAACCTGGTACATCAGTCGATTATTGACGCGCAAAGTTGTGGAACTTACCAAGAAATAAGGCATGGCAAACTCCACTCAGTTAAAATCCGAAGCCCTCATGGAGCAAATGAAACTCCATATGTCAACTGATGCAGGCAAAAAGCTTGTTGAAAAAATTGGCTTGGTTTATCAGATCAACATAGCCCCTAAGGTTTTGTTTTTATTAAATAATTATTTAATTGTTTGTGTTGATATTTATGAAATTGTTGTAATTATGTATTGTGTTTTTCGTAATTGGCAGAAAATTGGATTTAACGAGAAGTCTTTTGTTGTTGATCTGAAGAAAGGGGAAGTTAAAGAAGGTTAGGGTTCTAGAAACACTTCTCTATTTCATTTTTTTCGGCTTAATTTGAAGTATATCGACATATTTTATGAGGATCTGGAATTTACCTATCATCAAGATTTAATATTTCCATCTACTGATTTTTTTTTTTCTAGGGCCGTACGAGGATGGGAAGCCTGATGCTACCTTTTCGTTTACTGACGATGATTTTGTTAAGGTTGCCTCTGGGAAGATGAATCCTCAATTTGCATTCATGAGGTGCCTTTTTAGTTCGTTTTCTACTTCAATTTGTAAATTTTTCTGAATCGATTTGTTTTAGTGAATGAAAATTAATAGTTTCAATTTAAATGTGTTGGATGGATGCAGGGGTGCTATGAAGATAAAAGGGAGCATAAGTGCGGCCCAAAAATTTACGCCAGATATTTTCCCCAAACCCTCAAAGATGTGAGCAGTCAGTTCACAATGTACTAGATTATGTTCTAGCCAAAACTTCACCCATGGTTTAGGAAGATAGCATTGTTATTCACAATGTACTAGATTATGTTCTAGCCAAACTTCACCCATGGTTTAGGAAGACAGCATTGTTATCAAGTCAGCACTTGTATCTTTAAGATGAAATGGATGTTTTCTTGTGTGTCTTAGTACTCGACTGAAGGCATGCTTTTCAGAAGGATTTCAAGACACTCAGCCCATTGAAATAAATACTCATTCGTTTACGTGTTTCTTGCTTATGTACTTAGCGGAAATTGGCTGATATTTTGCTGTTAGAACATAATGTCTCCTTTACATGTTTTGTGGTTTTCCTGTCTGAGGTCTAAAGGCAATTTAGATCAGACAGTTTTGCAGTTGATAATTCTTTATGATCCTTGCTCTACAGATTTGGAAAAAGCCTATTCCTTAAGAGGTCTTCAGACATAAAATTAGACACATTAGTGTCTTGTGGCGGTGTATCAAAGTTATATTTAATTACACCCGCAAACAATACAATATAAATTGAGGGAAGAATTTTAAGGAGGTGTTGCATGTAATATTCTCTGAATATGTGCTCAAAATTGAAATTGTGGAATGGCATCCACTCACATAAGTAGATTTTGTTCTACAGCCAATATTAGTTTAATCGTCTATTTGTCTTGGAGAGGTTGCTTTGTGATTCGTATGCTCAAGGATGATGGAGGATTGTAAAGTTCGTTGTCAATGCTTTTATCTTATGATCTTACCGGATGTTCACTCCTTGAGAGCTCGTTTACTATGAGCATGCCTTGAGTTGTATGATACCATGTCCTTTTTTTTTTTGGTAACATAACTTTATTTACCTATCTAGAAAATAAAGGGATGGTGTCAGTTTTAGTGCGTCAAATGCAACTAATTTTTGTCAAAAGTCTAGGTGCTTATACTAAACATGTAAATTGACTGAGTGAAGTGCCAAAATGCTGAAAGTTTAGTGCTAAAAGTGCCATATCCTTTTGTTGGTTCAGAACTGACAATGGATGATGATAATCTGTGACATAAAATGCCTGGATTTTTCAACAGGAAATAATAAATTTTGTTTTCGTGTCAATATAGCATTAGTGCTGTGCCAATAATTGTACTTGATCAACTTATAAAGGTTTCCTGGGATTTTCTTCAGCATGAAATAAGCTGTAAGTTAATTTTCCATCTTACTTGAGGATAATTATATTTATGATTTATTCTACATTGATTATAATTTGGAAGAAATGCTATGTGAGCTTTTATATTGGAGCTAATTTCAGTTTTGGAAACACGTTAGTATTTTAATGTGAGGGCTAAAGCTGAAGCTGTCACGATGGTACATAAGTCTTCAAATTGCTTGAACATTTGATACAATATGAAGACAACATGTAATGTATTAGAAGAATGGAAAAGCAAGAGCCAGTCACAGTCCTCCGTTGACAGGAGGCTTTCTTTATCTTCAAGATTTCGAGCTTCATTTTCTAGAAAATGATTTTTGTGAATCTACCACATCTATAATTCGATTTACGTGCCATAAATGATTCTGAATTCGACTCTGTTTAGTTTTTAAACATTTGCTCAGAATTGGTACCATGTAAATTATTCTTGAGGCAGGTTTATTTAACTTCCATCTTAGTCAAACTTGGAGAAGATTGAACCCTATATTTATGAAAGCAGTATCTATCGTACAGAAGCGATATAGCAACTTGAAAAAATACACAATATTGTGAGAAAGATCTCTTCAAAGGAAAAAATAAAAAAAGAAACGAGACAGGCAGAAAAACATGAACCACTTTCTCTACAATAATGATGTCTGAGATCACATCTTTCTTTTATATCCATATTTATTAATGAATTTGCATCTAGGATTTGTTTTCCCCTTAATCTAGGTGGATTTAACAACTTGATATCCTAGTATTGGCAGATAACTCGAATTTGTTGTCATATTACAGACATTGAAGTTTTGTTGATAAATTAGGGGTTTTAACATCAATTATCGATGAAATCAAACAAACTAATGTCCTCTGTCAAACTTTGCACATACTCATTTTTCTGTATAGTCAAGTTTCTTGAACAAGCTTCCCACCCCAACTTGAAATACTGATTTGTATGTGGCATCAGTTCATCATTATATCTCATCAAAAAATTCTCTGCAGCTACTTGATTCTTGAATAATAGAAGACCATAGCCCTCAGACTGGCCCGTTCGAGCATTCCGAATAACCTTTATAGTCCAAATCTCTGTACGGGCTCTATAGAAACACTTGTGATAGAGATAGTTCTCATCCATTCCGGGCTGTAAGTTATCGACCCGAATACAACAGCATCTGTTTCTGATAGTTTCCGATGATTTTGCAGCATATGGAGCAACCCTAAATATTTGCACCTGATAACCCGTGTGCATTTTTTCCCATACTTTTGCTTGATAGTGGTTCACTTCACCAAAGGGATCCGCAGCTGCTAAGGTAATGTAATAGATTGCAGCAGCGGCTGGCTCCATGTTGAGATTCAGAATTCTCAAGAACTTGAGGTTTGTATCGTGTTTCTTCTTGTTGTATTGTTCTACTGCAAAGCACGCTGCACGTTCGCCTCTCTGATAAATATGACGTTGATTTTTGGCGCAGATTCTTGTTATTCCACCGAGCAAAGTGGAACCGTCGTCTGCTGGTGTCACGTAGAATCCCTCGCTATTGTTCAAATCGTCCATGTACTCCGAGTACGCGGCTTCATCAAACGTTAAATTCTCCATATTGGCCTATTCCAAGAAAAAGGATTGAATTTTTAGAAGAACGCAAAGGTAGACGAGAAGACGTTTTGTTTCATGCTAATGTGTAGGTATGTGTGTATATATATAATATATTGGTAGGTTACCATGTCTCAATCCAAATTGGAGTAGGAGAGAGAGAGAGAGAGAGACCTTAGAAGTTGCCGTGAGCATGATTTGGTAAGTTTACAAAGTTGTTTTTTTAGGAAGTAAATATATAATTTTTCTAAATATTTTAATAATTATTTTATTCATTGAAGTTGAAAATAAGGAAATTATTTATATTTAAAACAAGTAGTTTTTATTTAAAACTAAGAAAAAATAACGTATCTAATCTAAATATCATAATTATGGTAGATTTCGGTTCTTGAAAAACCTGGATATACTTTACATAATTTCCTCAAAAGCCTCTTTTCCGACACCAAGCTATGAACTTTATTACATCCCTGTAAGAATTTAATTTGATCAAATTATTGTACACTACTCGGCAAGTACAGACACAGAAATTCGGTCACAATGTGTGCAAAACTCGGCACCGGTGAACAATGGCAGAACAAAACCACTAAATAAATAACACTGTAACATATGTTGCTATACGAACATAGGATTACATTGATTTTTTAGATGCCACTGATTTCTTTTTGCCCAAGAACATGAATAATCGCGGCAACAATGATTTCTTCTTTTTCTTGGTAACTTTTACATCTGGAGATGAATCTGTCTCTGCGTCGCTGCTCGTGTATGCCCTTGGACTTGATCTTTGATGTAACGAAGATGCATCAGACTTTACGACAATATTCTGGAGTTCCATTTTACCCACAGAGCTCTTTTTTGGACTTCTACTCTGCTTTGCCACAGATTCGCCAGATTTACGCCTTTGTTCAAGCTCTGCTCTCCACTTTCTTAGCTCTTGCTCTACACCCAACTTTCCTCTCTCGGCTATAGCGGATTTCTGCAAGGCAGTTTTCAGTGCATCCTTTCTTTCGGCCATTTCATGACTGACTTCCTCCAGCTTATTCAAGATCCTTGATTCGGACTCCTTTGCTTCCTCAATTTGGGATATGGCAGCAGCTACCCGCATTTTAGCCTGCTCTTCTGCCTCATAAGCCCGCTTGCTAAGATCGTAATATTCTTCTAAAGAGAGTGTTATTCCAGTTGGCGGATTCTCGGATAAATCACTCTCCTGCAAAGCATCAATAGCAACCCTTGCCAGCTTTTCTGAAGCCTTAGCTGCTTCCATTTCCTTTAGAACTGCTGATAGTCTACTCTTGACAGTACTTGCTTCTGCTTTTGTTTGTTCTGCTTCCCCTTTTGCCCTCTGGAGTACTTCACGAGCCATTTGGGCAAGTGCTCGTGCTCCATCTACCTCTTGAGCAGCTTCTTGTAGTTGCTCGGGGAGTTCAACCATCTTCTCCGTTTCATCTTTCTCCATCCCAACACGAGTGATCTCCGACTTCATCCTATTCAGCTCCGCTTCAAGAGATGCAACCGCAATCGAAGCCATTCCGTCCCTCTGTCGAATGGCAGCAAGCTCGGATTTTTCTTTTTCCAGTTCCGACTTCAATGCCATGGATGCCACGTTCAAGCAGTTAACTTCAGCTGCTGCTTTCTCAATGCTGAGCTTCATTTCTCCAAATTCCTTCTTTGCTGAAACAATAGCCACTTGAACATCATCACGAGTTTTTCTCTCTGGTCTTTCCAGTGCATCTCTCAAGTTTCCTTCCTCAGTTTCCTGCTTTAGTTTCGATTCCATATAAGTTGTCAATTCAGCTTTTAAATCCTCTAGTAAAGTTGATGCAGTATCTAACTTCAATTTGAGATCTTTCGCCAACAAAATACGCTCGTTTAGTTTCTCTAATTCCTCCTCTGCTCGCTTCAATTCCTTCTCCCAATTCAGAGTGTTTTCTTCTTTTGCCATAACTGCTCCAATTCTGAGGTCCTCCGCCTCAAGATGTGCCGCATGTGCCGACTCCAAAGATTCCTTTGCAGTAATGAGCTCGATTGTCAAATCCTCGACCGACTTTTCAACTTTTTTTGACTTAGAAATGGTTTCTTCTGCCTTCTTGACTGCAGCATCTTTTTCTGCCACTAACAATGCATAATTTTTCTGTAGTTGTTCCAATCCATCTTTAACAATTTTAAGCTCGGAAGCAGCAGCCGCATGCCTTGCTCTGAAAACCTCAAGCTGTGCCTTGGCAGCAAAACTGGCTTCATCAGCAATCCCTTTCTCCAACTCTTCGACCCTTAGTTTTGCAAGTTCTGAATCCTGTTTTGCTTGTTCTTCTTCTGTAAATGCTCTTTCTAGATTAAGTTTCAACTCTTCTATGAGTTGTTTAGTGCTATCGAGCTCTGTTAAGACCTGAATTTTCGCATCTTCAGCAGCCTCGGATTGTTTCTTGTACAACGGAGTCTCCTCCAGTGCCTTCTCCAGTTCTTGCTCTATAAACTTTCGTCTCTGCATGTGCAACAAGATCCACGAATAAAACTATATTATGAGGTTGTAAAACTATAAACCTTGTTAATGGCAACAAAAAGCAAGATAAAATTATTTGCAGGAAACGAAAGTCGGAACACTCAGGAAGATGAAACTACAATTGCATATTAGTTTAGAAACTGTCACCAATTTATGTTTCTTGATAAACTGGAACATGGACACATGTAAAATATCCGGCAATTTGAGAAAATACAAATATCCACAATTTTGGAATCCAACTCAATGATGAACGTAAGAAAGACAGTAAAACGTTAAGTGCATGTTTCATAGGAAGATTTGTATAGCACTAAACTATTTAAGAAAAAAAGAAGAAGTTAAAATCTTGTTAATTATAATATCTTGTCCAGTCTAGTACCGCATACCAAATATGTAATAAGAGAATTGAAGAAGATTAATACCTCCTTAGTCTGCACGTGATGGGCTTTCCAGTCAACAATTCCCCCAAACTTCGAAACAGCAGACTTAACAGAATCAAAAGGTGCCTTTGTATCGATTTGACCTCGATTCATGACAGAGTTGTTAGGCTGTCTAGAGTGTCCAGTGGATATTGGAGTCTTATCAGAATACATGGGAACTTTGGCAATAATTGGTTTAGGAGATAAAATGGTAGGTATATCATCATCTTCCGGAGATAGCCGCGCAACAATTTTGGATTCTATATTTTCTAGTTTATGAGGCTTAAGAATGTACAAATCCCCAGATGGTGCAATTGGGCCATCAGAGGTATCGTTTGGCTGAATGCTAGGACTATTGATGGTACCACTATCTAATGATTGCACTGTAGCGTCATCGAGCTTTGCTTCCATTATACTTGATGATTGATCCTTGTCTGGATGGGAAAATACAGGTGCGACAGAAAACTTGAGAGGAGCATTGTCTTTAAAATCTTTAGTTTCCTGCATTCTGATAATATCCTAAGCAGAGCCAAGTGACCTGGAATTCAAGGAACCAGAAAGAGTACATAAAAATTAGCTAAACTAAAAAAGTGTATTATCTTTTATCATCCCCCAAGAAGAAAAGTATAAAATTAAAATAAGGTAAGTGGAGTTGATAACAATGATAAGAAATAAAGATCAATTAAAGGTAATGTGAGTCATCTTCTCTTTTTTCACTAAGTTATACAGCAACTGTTACTGTAAATGACAGATTCCTGGTGAAAAGCGTAAATCAAAGGCAAGTCAGAAGCACCATGATGAATAGCATCAAACACCACCAATTCATGAAAATTATCAAGTCTCCATCCATTGATGAAAAAACGAATATCGCATAAATGTGGGAGGACGAATATTGCAGACATAATTAAAAATAAATAAAAAATAATTGTCCTAAAAGCTTATGCTTCTAGATAAAGTTAGCGGCAGCAGCTGAGCCAGCCTGCGAGCCCTTCAGTATCAAACTCAGTTTAGTTCCAAATTTTCTTCTATTTATAGAAGCAAATCACCCATAGGGTCGGGCTGGCTTGTGAAGCCCACGAGCCTAGGACCCTGTGCTCGACTCGGTTTACTTGGCCAAAATTTGAGCTCGGTTTAATGAGAGCTCAAGCCGCCCATGGGGCCGAACCCTCATGAGCCTGCCTGTGGTTCGAGCCCATCACCATCCCTAAATAACGTAGTTCAACATGGCATGTACCTTATCCAAGTTGCGGATAACGTAATGGACATCAATGAGAAGCTTACTAAAAATGTGAATCAAGGTCCTAAAATAATAATACGATGTCATTTTATCAAGCACCCCATGCTACCTACATACGCAACCAGCAACATCATAAATTTGAATTCCACTGACAACATTTAGAAATTTAATAAAATCAATTTAATTTAACTGCCCTCTGAAATACAAGCAGCCTATGAATTCAAGATGCAGAACACAGACAGATGCATCTGCTTCTCAAATTTTTATCCTTCTTCGATTGTTCCATTAAACCACCTAATTTGATTCATTTTTCGTCAAGGACTAACATATCTACAATTTTAACAAAAGGGTAGTGGCAAGATTTGAATCTTGGACTTCTGCCTGGTTTGATATCGTAATAAACCATCTCGTCTCCACATTTACGTACTACTAATTTATTTATCCAAATCTTATCTTCTAACAAATACCACCTCCAAAACACACACACACGCGCACTTAGGCCATCTGAATTGATGGTTTATTTTACATTTTAATCCAAATTAACAAAATATTAATAACATTGAATGAACATTCATTTAAGAATTCAAGAAATTGAAAATAAAAGCTAAAACAACATAATTAATCAAATATCAAATAGAATTACAATAATTCAAAGATGAGAGAAAAGAATGTACCAAAGAATCATCAAATGCGAAAGAACATTAATGGGCTTCTAAAATTTCCCAGCTTCATTCACTGCCCAAAAACAGAAAATTAAAATTCGAAATACTAATCAAGAAAATCAATAAATGCGTGTAAATACATATTTCTGTATGCATGTATACATTCTTTGATAAATTCATTGGCGTAGCTTTGTTTCAGCTTTTGAGTTTCTATTTCAAGGATTGGTTTCTCCGTTTTTGGGTAAAAAATAAATCTGAATTTTTCGATTATTTGCAATTTTTTGTGACAAAAAATTGTGGTTTATATGAATCAGCAATTTTGAATTCAATGGTTGGAATACAGTTATGGTTGGCCTTTCCTTTATCACATTTTAGCGGGTAAATTTCATGCAATAGTCACTGGACTTTCAGTCAAATATCAACTGGGTCCCAAGACTTTAATTTCGTTTTACATTCAGCGTTTTATCTAGAGCTGGATATGGGTCGGTTCACTTCGATTCTCTTCAGAACCAAACCGATCCAAAACTTTCGGGTATATAATAAATGGAACCTCGTGTCAAAATATAATTATGGAACCTATCGGGTTCAGTTCCATTCAATTCGGTTGGATCTATTTCAAGGATTGGTTTCTCCTTTTTTGGGTAAAAAATAAATCTGATTTTTTTTATTATTTGCAATTTTTTGTGACAAAAAATTGTGGTTTATATGAATCAGCAATTTTGAATTCAATGGTTGGAATACAGATATGGGTGGCCTTTCCTTTATCACATTTTAGCGGGTAAATTTCATGCAATAGTCACTGGACTTTCAGTCAAATATCAACTGGGTCCCAAGACTTTAATTTCGTTTTACATTCAGCATTTTATCTAGAGCTGGATATGGGTCGGTTCGTTTCGGTTCTCTTCAGAACCGAACCGATCCAAAACTTTCGGGTATTTAATAAATGGAACCGTCGGATCCAAATATAATTATGGAACCATTCGGGTTCAGTTCGACTCGGTTCTGTACCGTAATTAATTTTTTTAGCATTTACAGCAACACTATATAAATATAACCAATGACATGTTCATTCGTAACTTTTACAAAATTAACGTAGCCCAATATAAAAATATATAAATAACAAGCCGTCCAATAATATTAATTTAATGTATACAAATACCAAAAAGTAGATACTAATATTAAAACATTGGATTTGGCTGGTTTGTTTAAT
>CAIGRL010155339.1:0-11896 GCA_903798325.1 Fraxinus xanthoxyloides
CTCTTCTAGTTGTTTAATAAATAAAGAGTGAAATTGTATTTATAGCGGTCAAAACGCAAAAAATTCTGCCCCAGACGTTCACTACTGACCGAACGATTGAATCTAGTCATTGTATGTCAAAAACCAGAACGGTTAAAAAATGACCATTGGCGAACCGGACGGCCATCTAGCCAACCGGATGTCCGATTGACTTTTTTTAGAGATATGATCTAAGTTCAAGTATCACTTTGAAAGATCAATCTTACTTTTGATCAAAAATATTTTATTCAAGTAATATGAAATTAACTCTTCGTACACAAAATGAATTTTGAGTTATTTTCATTCATTACTAAAGATCAATACCTTTACATATGATCTCGAAAGCCTAGTATTTGATCTTGCTTTAAAGTTTATTTCATGTCTGGATCTTAAACCCGTGATCTTTCTTGACGTTTGGTTTTAATACTTGACTTCGATCTTGACATTCTTTATGAGCTCGATTTGATAGTCTTGATTTGATCTTTTAAACTCTCATCTCGAATGATTTGACTTGAATGCTTAACTTTAACTTTGATCTTCATTTCGAGTCCGATTTATGATTGTTGATTTTGACAATGTTTGATTGATTTTAACATTGAACTATCATCACTCAAAATCAATTGTTAGAAACAATATTAATCTTGTTTGTTATGATCAAAACATTAAGGATGAAATCAATCATAGATCAATAATTTTTCCCTTTTTGATTATGATAAACCAGATGATAGTAAGGTAAGATTAAACAATTCATATCATATTGATAGAGAAATATACATTAAAATTTTGCATGTAATCCATATATTCCCCTATCTTTTACAAATCAATAGTCATTCATTTTAAAGTATATGTTTATCAAGGCAAGCATTTTGATCATATCCATATATCATCACATTCTCATCATGCATATCATTTAAGATGTTTCTCCCTTTTGTCATAAGAAAAAAATAGCATTTAAAATCAAAACATGACCATACGAAACAATAAAAAATTTCGCCATTTTCAATGCTTATCAAATCTATCTTACTCAATTTACCCTTTTGGCATAAGTAAAAAGGTAAGCACATATGAGATGAGGAGTAAGGTTTATANTTAGGATCATTTTCTACCATATAAATTAGAAAATTAGAACCAAACAAAGTCGATGTTTTAGCTTTCTTAGTATGCCTTTGTTCTTCATTACTTAGAGGAGTACCATTTGTAGTTTCATAAGTTCACTTCTTTGAACTTACATCTTCCTTGTCTTTGCATGAAAAGATAATTTCGAAAAATGAAGCATTTCTCGATTCAATTATTGTGCCTACATGTATGTCTTGCATATTAGATTTATGAATGAGAAATTGATATGCACTACTATTATTGATGAATTCAATAAATATGCAATCAATTGTCTTATGCCCAATTTTAACTTGTTTCGACTTTGGTAATTAAACTTTAGCCAAACGCGCCATACTTTTAAGTATTTATGATATTTTCATAATTCATATGGAGTTTTCTCAACTTTCTTTAGAGGTATTTTATTAAGAATATGATTTGCCGAAAGTATAGCTTCCCCCACATGTTTTGGGGGTAAACCCAAACTTATCAACATCTCATCCATCATCTCTTAAGAATTCGATTTTCTCGTTGAACAGCACCATTTGATTGAGGTGAATATGGTGTCGTTTTTTGATGAATGGTACCATGTTCTGAACAGAATTCTTCAAACAGTACCCCCATAGTATGTATTATTTATAATCAAGGAACTTTCCGACGATGAATTTCTTCATGCCGATGTCCCCCATTTTGTACTTTTTTTCTCCAATGAACCTTAATTTCTTTTGTGGATTTTAGCACACTATACACTCAATATAGCGTGTTGTCCAATTCATTTAGGATATAGTTTCTTGTATAAGAAGTCCAAGTACTTCCAAGCATCTTTTAATGCGATAATTGACTCGAGTATCTTCGGTTAGGAACCTTGCTAAATTCAAAGTGGTGTGACACAACAACATCTTTTATTGTCATCTTTTGAAATTCACTCCGCTGAATTTCTCCGATTTTTCTCCATATGGAATTGGAGTAGTTTGCAGTGGTATAGTCATGGACGAAACCACATTAGCTGTACGATTTGTTGTTTGACTCAAAGTAATCGTAACGGTATGAATTTAAGAAACGAATAGCAATGTATTTGCTTATTCCAAAAGATGAAGATAATCAGTTTTATTACAACCAACAATAACAAAATTTGTCTTCAACTTTTTGGGGGGTATTGTGTGCTATTGCAAATTTAAAATTGAGACTTAAACCAATACTAAATCATAGTAAACAACTTACTTGGAATGAAACAAAGTTGCAGAAAATCAAAGAAGAACAATGAAAAATGCGAATTGAGGCAAGTGTTCAACACTTTGTTAAATGGTAAAGTTTGAAACATAATTTTCTCTCTACTATTTGAAAGATTTTGATGCAAGAAAATCAATCTTTTATGAAATATTTGATGCAAAGTAATGCTGGAATATGTTATGGGATTAATTCAGAGCATCTAGAATTTCCAATTTATACAAGATGAGGGTTTGTGGCAAAAAAGACAAGCCATAAAAATCGCAAGGTTTTATGAAGGGATGCAGTCCTTCAAGCTACTTGCTAGCTATTCAATTTGGCGCTCGAGAACTCAAAGTAGAGACTTGTCGCTCACTGTGTGCTAGACAGCTGCTCGAGTGATAGTATATGCTAAGAATCTGTTTTCTTCTTATATTTGACCACAATTTCTCATCCAGCCAAAATTGATTTTGAGATTCCAAATATACTGCATCATTTACTCGATGAATAGAACAAACTAATATATTCACTTGTGTGACTTGACTATCAGAATCTATACAAATATTTGGTCAAAATTGATATAAAATCAATTTTATTAGATTTTACTTAACCAAATTCCAACAAGATGTGCATGAAAAGATTGAACAGTGTTAAAGTCAAAATCCATCGAAAGATTTTGGTTAATAGTGTGTACTTTGGGGCCTACTTGAGAGTTTTTTTTCACCGATTTTGACATTTTGAGTATTATCGTTTATGAGGGGTTGGAAGTTCGTTTATGAGGGGGTGGAAGTGCTTGTTAGTTTTTTTTAGCACCGATTATAGATAGTTTAAAAATCATCAAAAAATGGTATAGTATGATTTTGAGCAGTTCTCTCAACCAACCGAGTTTACAATTTTTTTATTGTTTTTTATATCCTCTTCTAATTTTACCCTTCATAAAATAATTATTCCCAACCAATATATTTTGTTCAGAAATAACTTATAAATAAAAATATATTAACTAAAAGTTATTTATAAGCAAAAATTTATATTATAATTAAAAAATTAATTATGAGCAAAATATTACTTAGAAGATGAAAATCAATTTTGTCAAAAATTTGTTTATAAAGTAAAAATATAACTAATAAGATAAAAAAATTCACTTATGAAACATCAAAGTTACTTTTAAGTAAAAAAATCACTTATGAGTAAATTATTTAAAAGTGCACAATTAACTTATAATTGTAAAATTTACTTCTAAGTAAAAAATACCAACTTAAAATTTTAAGTAAATATTTAACTTTATTTAACTTTTCAAAGGAAATATTAATTTATAAGTAAAATATCACTTATGAATGAAAAAAAAATTAACTAAAAGAAACTATAAACTAAAAATTTCACTATAAGGTGCATTTATGTAATTTTATTTTTTAAAAATACTTTCAGAGCTTGTGAATAATAAAACCCCAAGCATGGATTGGATTTTTTTTTAAAAAAAATCACTTCTAAAATCACTCAAAATCGATCCGCTTCTAAGCGCTCAAAATTGATATTTTTAAAAAAACTTTGAAACTCCCAAGCAGACCCTTAAAATTTAAACCTTGTTAAATCTATATTTTCTAGTCGTCTTTCATATAATATGAGAAATGAATGGTCAATAAAATATTTCTCATATTCATTTTTAATCACGCATTCACGTATTAAAATATTTTGCACGTTAATCAAAAAATTTCTTACTTTTTAATTAAAAATTCTTTTTTTAAAAAAATCACTATTCAAAACATTATTTTTTTTTCTCAATTTCTCTTTATGGTGGCCAACAAACAAGAGCTAAGGATTAGAGTTTAAACAACGGTCATCTATTCCACATTATCAAATTACAGGTGAACAAGATCATCCAACAAATTTGAATATTCAAAGTCAACATATTTATGGGTTGAGTAAATGAGATCCTTAAATATTCAAGCCAATGAATAGTTTCTTGTCCTCTTATGGTCACCTCTACATATCCTTGCACTGTTTGAATTAATGGTTTTGGTCAATGAAAATATTTAATATTGAGGACCAATATTATTTTGTTTCAAATTTATAACTATGCTTATACTTCTTTCAGTTTGAATATCACTCTAGATTTTAAAGTAAGCTTAATTATCCAGTGTTCTTTACAATAATGTCCTTTTTTCCGTAAATAGAACAATACTGTGATTTTCACGTTGTTGAAACTTTCTTCCTTCACTCGAACCAAAGGACATAACAAATCATTCTTGTTCGGGCCCTTTGTGCTAATTTTCATAAAGTCTTCAACTTTTCCTTAAGTGACAAAAAAGTAAAACAAAAATAGGGAGTGGGTGGGGAAGCAATTGATTCTCAATTAAAACTAGTTACGAGCTCATGTTCCCAAAAGTCTTCAAAGAAGAGATAATTATGAGAACTAAAGAAAGCTAATAATTTCAAGAAATAATTAAAACAAAGTGTAATCACTACTCTTGTCCCATTAAAGTTGTAACCATGAAAAAGTGGAAAATTACAGTATTATTCTCATTCAAAAGTTGTTTGATTTATTTTTAAGACAATTTGGGCTATCGTTATCGACTCTCTAGTCCGAAATACCACTAAAAATTGTTAAAGATACCAAATTAAAAATACATGGACTACGGTTTAAGAATCCAGTCAAATAATTGATCTCACTGACGGAAAAATCCATAGATAACAAAATGACAGTTTAATATTAATAATGGAGTTTTTAGTCAGTGATAATTTTAAGAAGTGTCTTAATAAATTAAATTTATTAAAACCACGAAATCGCACCTCACATATTCGCTTGCAAAATTTTATTTTATTTATTTATTCGAGTTGTTAAACTTGGATAATTGACCAACAAAATAAAGATTTCTTACAACGTTCTAAAAAAATTATTTTTACATTCAAACAAATTGATTGATATGTCAGTTCTATAAAAGAAGTTTTTTACTCAATTATTTCGATTCATCATATCTTACTATCCATGTTATACTACACGTCTAAGTTTTGAAAAATGAAAAAAAAAAGATGATATTGGGTCCCATCATCTAAATTCGTGATATGTTTGATATAAAGTGATTAGATATGGGTGCAAAGAAACAATAATACCGTGAGCATTTTGATTAGACTCCCATTTATGATTTTATGAAACATTAGGAGGGCCACCATCTATCAAATCGAGTATGTAATTCGTATATTTCAAGTACATGATTACCCTTGAAATTTTATGTATTTTTTCCTCTGAGAAAATAATCGATACAACTATTCTACTAAATTTTTAATTTCATAATATTAATGGGCGCCTTTCCATAAAATGAATAATTAAAAGTGAATAACAATTGTAATTAAATTAAAATGTGTGATTAAAAATAAAATTTAATCAACGTTTTAACAAAAAAAAAATAAAAAATTATCAAACAAGTTATCGATCTCATTAGTACTATGTTCATAAAAATACATGGAAAAGCTATTAAAAGAAAAAAAAAAAGTTAAAATTATAAATTTAAAAAATAAAGTAAAATTGGCGATCATGTCATATTTCTTCCAATAAAGTAAATAGAGGAGTATGATCCCCCATTAAGGCTATAAATTAGTATTAGGGGGACCTTTTTGTGAAAAATTGACGTAAACTAACCACGGTCTGTCTGTCTGTATGCGGCGAAACCCAATCGCTATTGGTTTTTTACCCACTAAGCAACCTTTGAAAGTGAAATCAAGATTAATGCTTGAGCTTCTACTATGTTGTAAGGCCGTGTTTGGTTGGTATAAGAAAATTGACTTATAAATAAACTTTTTAAACTTAGCCAAACATGCTCTAGTAGACGGGATTGTGGGAAGGTATATTGTTTTGTACTTGAAAAATGTAAGAAGTTTAATTTGAAAATAGTATAGTGCACTTCTGCTCCCAAACTAATAAGCTTGAACCGTACACTTTTTGAATATAGCTTTCAAATGGTACGAGGTAGTAAAATGAAGTGATGAACAAATTAAACAGTGTGATCAGTCGTGAGAAAAATTGAGAGCCAAGAAATAGGGTAGTAGATATGGAGATTTCTTACGCAATGCTTGACCTATTTTATGTAGAGATGTTAAAATAAGGAATTTTCTTTTATCATATAATCATTTTTTACAACTCTCGTGACAATTAAGCATTAACTTCCTTACAAGTGATTGTACATTACAATAATCTATAAAGAGTTCGTAATAAGATAAAATTATTCATGTTTCTCATTATATCCAAAAAAATCAAAATGTCAAACTCGTAACAAAAAAAAAAGAGGAAATCGCAATTTTATGTTTTGTCTTTTTATACGTATGACGAGATTTATTTATTTATTTATTTATTTTTGTTGTAAAGATGACAAGCTTTTTTTATGCTAATGGCAAACAGCCCCTAACAGAGTAGTTGGACGGACTTTAGTTTATGGTTTGAATTTTGGAAGCATGCTTCAAGTAAGAGAATATTTTTACAGCCTATGAAAAGTGAGTAGAATTGTCCCTACACTACACATTAATTTTGGATAACATGTTCATCTTCATGTATCCATGAATCACATTACATTTTTTTCTCTCTTTCCAATATATTTTATTCTTGGAAATTCCTTCTTTTTTCGCATAATTTTAAATTCATAAGATATTATTTTCCTTCGTATCAGCTAGTCAATGAGTAGGGACATAAATGTTAACTTTAAAGCACCACCGTGTTTATTTATTTGTATACGATCGACCATTGCTTGGGAGAAAAGTTTGTCCTAATTTTCTAGCACCGAGTTAATATAAGTTCCTGTTTGGTACACATTAAAATTTTCATTTTTATTTTTCTACCAATTTTCAACCACATATTTTTCAATAATGTAATATTTTCCGTTATATAAATAATTTTTTCTTCTTTTTTAACCATATATTTTTAATTAATATATTATTTCAAAATACATTTTTCCAAAATAATATGACTCAAACACTCCCTAAATAAATAACAAGATGTACTACAAGTTCTCAAAATCTCTCCACTATGAAACACTTGAGAACTTTCATAATTTCATTACCCAAACAAAGTCATTCAATGAAATTTTTTTCGTTTAATTAATTATTGTTGGTATGTTGTGAAGTTCTAATACTTTGGGGTTCATTACTAAGATGGGCACTCTACTCGAGTTTGATGATTTGGCTCGTGTTTATAAACTGCTTAAAAATATCAGAAGTATCATTCATTTATTTATCACCTATTTCTAATTTATTTATTGTTTAAGTCATTTACAAACACTTTTAAACGTTGTTGTTTTAAGTTTGTATCTTAGGTTCGGGGCGAATTTGAATAACAAAAGAAGCAAAAAAAAATTATCCGGCTAATTTTTATTCATTGGCGCCATTTTCTTGTTTCTTACCAACCCATGGTAGACAAAATTGGTAAACAAACAGACATGCAACAAGTTTATTGATACAATTCTAAACGGAGTAATCTATGTAGTTTCAATAAGTTTGCCTACGAAAATAATTAATTATTTTTGTATAATATTGTATTCTCAACTTTTTCACATGAGCAAGAGTCCTTGTTTCCTTCAAAAGGAAAAGAAAAAAAAAAGTAAAGGTGCATTCTTTATGGCTTTTAATTTCGGCATGGATCCTATCAAATTTTGGATTAACTTGAAGTCATAAATTTTTTACCTACGTTTAAAGCAATAATCAAGAAGATGTCATGCTTAACCATAGTTTTTAGACGTGATCCAAATAAAGAGATGAGTTTACTCAGTAAGTGGTTCAATCGATAACCTAGTTGAACATCAAGTCAACTCCCATCAAATATTTTTTCTACTCTAATATAATAAATTTGTAGCTGCAGTCAGGGGCGGATCGAGACCATTTTTCTTGTGGGGGCAAAAAATGAGAATTCAAACATATTTAGGTAAAAAAAAAAAAATAAAAAAAAGGAAAAAAAAATCTCAAGAGGAAAACTAAAAATAAAAAAATTGTGGGGTCATTTGACCCCACATGACCCCATGTGGGTCCGCCCCGGTTGTAGTTATTATTCACTAATTTAGTCCCACATTGTTTTTTTCAGAAATCAAGAAGATTTTAAAAAAAAAAAATTATACACTTAGGTAAAAGAGATTATTTTAAAACTACATTTAGAAATTATACTTGTCCATTGATTCATAAATTAATCTTGCTACTTGTACGGAATTGGGTTACAAATAGAAATGACGGAATATGAGATGACAGCTATTTGACCCCTTAAATAAATGGAATTCAAGTTAAAGGCAAAAAAATTGCCTCCTCATTTCTATCAACAAATATGTATAGATTTTTTGTAAATGTAGCATGCATCTTCATACATTGAATCGAGTAAACTAGGATAAGATAATTTTCAATTTTTTTTTCTCAATTATGGGAAATTATAAATTATCTTATATAATTCTACTCGATTCAATGTATTAAATATGTTATAGAAAAGAAAACAATGCACAAAATCAATAATATATGTGTACAAATCCCTTTCCACATAATACAAACTCACCACATTTAATTGTGGGTTAAAAACGGAGAGATTTTATAAAACATTGTAAATTATCTTATTCAATTATATTTGATTCAATATATTAAACATTATTTAAAATAATAATGGACAAAAACAATAATATTCAAAAGAATAATGCTTTCTAACTAAAATTATGATATTCATTTAATTGAATCTATAATTTAATATTAGTGGTATTGTCACTTAGAGCGATGTTAAACATCAATGATGTTAAATATCATTACTTTATTCAAATTGTACACTCCCATTCAACATAATACAAGCTCTAGATATAACATTAATCTATTATTCAAAAATACATTCTTCTAAAACAATATATGTTGAAATACTCAAAACACAACCCCAGATCATTTTAACTGGACACGTGTATGGTTCAGACCAGCTTGATATTACAAAAATCTCAAACTCCTGTCGCGGGATCCGAACCCGGATTTCAGGCCACTCTATGCCACGTCAAAAGATGCAGCGAACGCCACGTAAGAATCCAATCCTAATCAGAAAATCCATCCCCTATATAAACCCACTAATTTTTCTGGCTTTACAGAAAACACTAGTGAGGGATCAATCAATTCAGAAAATACACGCCAAACGCAGGAACACAGAAGTAATTTACTTTTCCTGCCGGTGGCATCTAGCTCGCCGGAAAATGAATATTCCAGCAGACTGCAGATCGGAGAACTAATGGATGTTTTTCTTTTCCTTTTCCTTTAGGTAAATACTATATGTTTAATTAATGTGAGTTTTTGTTCGATCTCTGAGAAATGATGATGATCTGAGAGAAAAAGCAGAATTTGAAGCATTGATATTGCGAAATTTTTCGCTTTAGTTTTGAGTATTTGCTTGTGATTTTGATTCCTTGACACGCAAAGCTAGTACTGTATTTATTTAGAGCTCTGATAATTCAACTGATGTGTAACAGAGTATAATTAAGCACATCACGATTTTGTAGAAAATGCCTTTTCCAATGAGAATTCAACCGATCGATTCTCAAGTATACAGTGAGTCATCTATACGCAACGATGCCGTAAAGCCACCTGTGTTTAAGTCGAGGTTAAAGCGGCTTTTCGATCGGCCTTTTAGAATTTCATCGACCGAGAAGCCAACCACCGGTGGAGAGAAGGATGGAGAAGTCGACGCGCCGGTGCCGGATTTTGAGCCTAGCTCTGTTTGGCTGGACAAAATGGTTCAGAATTTCATTGAAGATACAAATGAGAAGCAATCGGCGGCGGCGTCGGTAGCTGCTGCGAAATGCGGTCGCAACCGCTGCAATTGCTTCAACGGTAACAGCAATGACAGCTCCGACGATGAATTTGATTCTTTCTTTGACTCCACTCCAAACTCTTCCTTCAACGACACTTCCGATACACTAAAGGTACATATTATTCTCGATTGATTCTGTAATACATATAGCCTCTTGCTTCTACATCAGTTTATATTGATTTTTTATAATGTTTTTGTAGAGTTTGGTACCATGTGCGAGTGTTGTGGAGAGGAATCTGCTAGCAGACGTTTCGAAAATTGTGGAAAAAAACAAAACCTGTAAGCGCAAAGACGATTTGAGGAAAATCGTTACCGCTGGTCTACTTGCTCTTGGTTACAAAGCCTCCATTTGTAAATCCAAATGGGAAAAGTCTTCCTTCATCCCAGCTGGTAAGAAATTCATGAAATTTTATTCATAATTTGATAGGTTTTAATTGCCAATCTAGAATCGATCATATATGGCCGTTTCTGTATATGTAGGCGAGTACGAGTATATTGATGTGACAGAGGAAGGAGAGAGGCTGATAATTGACATAGATTTAAGGTCGGAGTTCGAAATAGCTCGATCAACAAGCAATTATAAGGTGATTCTACAGTCTCTACCGAATATTTTCGTCGGAAAACCGGATCGGCTTCTCCAAATTGTTTCGATTGTGTCGGATGCCGCCCTGCAAAGCCTTAAGAAGAAAGGTATGCATATCGCACCGTGGCGTAGAACCGAATACATGAAATCCAAATGGTTCAGTCCTTATACCCGAATCAGGCAGACAATCCCGTCAAACGACGCCGTTGAGGTGCCCGCCGGCGCTGAAGCTAAATACGTACTGGAGGCTGAAGAGGGTGTAAAGGATGAGGCGGAAACGGATGTTTTGGAAGGTGAATTTGGGGAATTGGATTTAATTTTTGGAGAGAGAACGTGGTCGTTGCAGTCTGACTTCGAGGAACCTAAATTGCCTTCAACTCCGGCGAAAGTTTCCGGCGAGCAGGAAAAGCTAGTTTTTCCAAAGGTGATGTCGTGGAAGCTACCGGCAGTGAAGCCCAAGATTTCCGACGCCGGAAACAAGATGGTGGTCACCGGATTAGCTTCACTCCTCAAAGAAAAACTTTGAGATTTTTGTAACTTTCTAATAAGAAATTCCTAACCCTTTTATACAAATGCAAAAAATATATACTCCGCATATATAAAATCGGAGTTGAAATATAGAGACTATTGCACCAATTTTGTTTCTGCAAAATCTAGAACGGTCTGTAATAATAGAAAAAAATAAATAAATTATGAATATTATATTATTGTGTATATACATTGCAGTAGTGTCCTTGGTAGGAAACGAAGTGGATAAATAATATTTTTTTAATTTATGTTTATGGGGAACTGTAAAATAATGGGGGAATATAGTGGGAGAAGAGAAGGGTATGGGGCATTAGGGATGTGATGGAGATGACGGCACGCAGGCAGGCAGGCTCCTGCAGTTTCTGACGCCGTGAAGTGTAAGGGTAGTGGGTGGACTAGGACTCATTTGAATAGCGTACGTGTGATGTTCTCTTTTTGGGTGTTATAAATTCTACTTTAAATATATGATTAAAAAATTATGAGCTCTATAAATAAGTAATTAAAATTAATTTTTGACTTGAATTTAATTTGAACTCGGGATGGCTACCAAATAGGGGTTGAGTTTGTTTGATTTAACCCATGTATGAAAGCCATTATTGTGTAAAAATTATGTTCTATTTTGAATAGTAATTTTTCTTTTTTGAAAAATGTGCAGTTAGAAAATAGAGAAAAAA
>CAIGRL010155341.1:0-17499 GCA_903798325.1 Fraxinus xanthoxyloides
GATGATTGATTAAATTTACTCATTAAAAGCTTCTTCAAGGTTATCATCTCCCCCTTATGTGTGAGGATTTAAATAAAATTTCAATGATCTCAATGTGTTTTCTAAGATTCACCGTGTATTTGGGTCCAATTTTGAAAGAAAAATTAATTTCCTCTTTTGAAGATCATATACCCATTTCCAACACATGGATGAACTATTCTGAGAAGGGTGTTGGTCGCAGACAACTGGTGAATCCAAATTTCTAAATTACAGTGCTTCAACTGCCAATCGTTTCTATTGCCTACTGTCGAAGCAATAAAATGGTGAATCTAGTGGGAACCCTATAAGGAGAGTTTAGAAGAGAGGAAAATATCACTTTCCCCCGATAATTTGTCGACTAATCAGCATCACGGACCAGAAAATTCTATGAAATCTCAGTCTCAGGTCGGAAACGTTTGTATCGGTTCTTTGGGTCAATCTGAGAATTATTTGGTGGAGGTTCTGTGCTTAGCAGAAGGTTTTGGATTGGACCTAGGGCTTCGACATCAGTAATGGACCGAATAATTAGGACACTTGGTTATATAAATGATTGCTCGAGAGATAACGATGTACTCATTCAAGTATGGGTACCAGTTAACAGAGGCAAAAGGAATATGCTTACGACCAATGATCAACCTTTCTCACTCGACCGTAATTGCCCGAGGCTTGCCTATTACAGAGAGATTTCAGTGGATTATCAGTTTCCTGCTGAGGAAGATTCTAAAGAAGTCGTGGGATTGCCTGGTCGGGTCTCTCGGAGTAAGGTTCCTGAATGTACTCCTGATGTTCAATTCTTCACAAGAGATGAGTCCACAAGAGTTGGTCATGCACAACGATACGATGTTCGAGAAGCACTTGCAGTTCCTGTTCTTGAACAAGGTAGTCGCAATTGCTTGGGCGTTATCGAATTTGTCTTGACAAAGTAAAAGATATCTTCCCGAGCTTGAAAGTGTGTGCAAAGCTCTCGAGGTTTGTTTTTTATGCTTATTTCACTAAGTTCTAATTGCAAGTTGATGTGCTCCTTTTTGAAGTCTAGCCTTGAATATTGTAGTTCTAGTGACAGGTAAAAATTTCTTCATAACTAGATGGCGTCTCCTTGGACCTTGGTCATGCATGTATGAAAAGTTATTTTGTTACTCTTTCCAAAAAGGGTAGATTTTTATCCAACTTTATTTGCTGAGATCCTGAACACGTACAACTGAAGTGATATGGGTAGGATATATGATCCCATAACTTCCTATATCAAGGCATCGTTGAAAGCTATGATGCACGAACACTCCTATTAGGGTGGTGTGTCTGAGTTGGACACCGACGCTCCTAAGACACTCCATGACATGGGTCTGACAAGCCATATGTCGGGTTATATTATATATATTTTAAATTTCTAACGCTAGATGGACGCTTTAGGGACATTCGGCATTCGACATGGCATGTGCCGTGACCTATATTAGAAGTATAAAAATAAAGTGATATAACTTAAAATTGTATGGAATTTAAATCAACGTGTCCATATCCTGCTCTTTAGAAAAAATCTCGTGTTGTGGTGTTGTCGTGTCCATGTCGCTTTTCTGTGTCTCTGCAACTTAGGTTGAAAGAACTGCATATGGATATCTGCTGATTGGACATCTAAATTCACCATATATTTTTGTACAAAATAATGGTTTTTCGAGAATGGTCTCCCTTCGCCTTATTGAGCTTTATTTGCTTCAAAATCCTACTTTATCATCCAAAGTGCTCAGGAATTGAACTGCACTAGGAAGAGTGGAAGAAAGATAACTGGGAAAAAAACATTATCAACAGTAAGGTTTATCCTTTGAGATTGGGGAAAAGTAACTTCTATACATTAATCTTTTGTGATACAGCATCCATAGTTGATTGAAGATAATTCTTGGACTTATCATCCGGGATTTTATTGAGACATAATGCTGGAAGTAAATGTCAGTAGATTGGTTGTCAGGAAATAATTGCATACAAGCCGCTATTTTCTGATTGGCAAGAAAAATAAATAACAAGCTCCAACCCTGTGCCTAGAATACTTAATTGGAACTTTTTCTTATATGATGCTATAAGATGGCGGAGGTGATAGGTTAATCTTGTTTATTGCTCCATATTTAACTACCGACGTTGCAGCACCATTGATGTGTTTGCACTGACTTTCTTGTCTTTATCAATTCCTATGGTCTTTTCATATTTTCTTATGTATCAGTGTTGCTCTTGGTTCCCCAATTCAATCATGCGTATTTTGCGTCCTTCACATACTGCATTCGAAAGATTTGGCGTTTGTGTGGAAGTGTAGCTGGATCTTTCTTTTTTGTCCAGGTAAACCACTTATTTACTACCGTATTTATAGGCAATGAGAATCCTCTTTTACAGAAGTTGAGACCTAAAACATACATGTTTATTTGTAGGCTGTTGACCTCAGGAGTTCTCGAGTTTAAAACCTTCAAAAATCCAAGGTAAATTAGGTAATTTAAGGTCTGAGCTATTCCATTTCTCCATAGAAGATATGCTTATTTGTATTGATACATATGGTTCTCTTGCAGATGTTTGATTTGTCTTATCAAGTTGCATTACCTGAGATTTTAATGGTTTTAAAATCTGCATGTAGATCAAACAGATTGCCATTGGCTCAGACTTGGGTTCCGTGTGTACTACAGGATAAAGAGGGATGTTGGTACTCGGATGAGAACTTAGTCAATTGTGTTTCGACGGTGAGTTCTGCTTACTACATAGGTGATCCCCGTATTCAGGATTTTCAAGAAGCTTGCTCTGAGCACAACTTTACTAAGAACTAATCAAGCTTGTTTCTCACCTGATGTAACTGCTTATACAAGACAGAGTACCCACTTCCTCACCATGCAAGAATTTTTGGATTACAAGTTGCTGTAGCCATAAAAAATGTAGAAGATAGAGAATTGCTTGAGTAATGTGCCTTGCCAGTAGAAGTGGCAAATCCTCCACCAGTAGTTAAACTTAGTAAAGAAGTTCCAAATGTGGATCAAATGCAGTTTTCAATGCTTTCGCAGGATGTATCATCACAGACTTTTGGTGATATGAACCTTAAAAAGAGTGTTACTTCTGTTTCGGTATTCCAGAATGGAAAACCAAAAGAAATGTCCTTGGAATCGAAGCGAGATCCATCTGATTCGGACTTGAGCAGGTGTTGTCTTGGGTAGAAATCCTTTAACTGCTGATGGTAGATCACAGTACACAAAGAAAACAGTGGACAAATGACGTACCAAAGCAGAGAATATTATTGCAATGCAAGTTCTTCGACAATACTTTGCTGTGACCCTGAAAGACGCCGCCAAGAATCTTGGTGGTAAGTTCAAAATTTACATTAAAATTTAGTGGAAAATGAAAGATGACAGCAATTGAAAATTTTTTTTTTATTGGGTAAAACTCTTTCAAAGTTTCTAGTGTCGTGGAAGCTTGCTATGAGAATCATCAAAACGGTAATTTCCAGTCTCAATTTCACGTTATCTTTCTCTACCAAACAACCAATCCAAACGACTCCAACTTACAACCAATATTTACCTCGATTGCTCCTTAATCTCAACCACAAAGGACAAAATAATAGTGATAATTTGTAACCACAAACGTAAAAAGAAAAACTAATGAAAGAGACACGGAATGGAAACCAATGATGAAGGAAGTGTTGGTTTTTGGAAGTAATGATCCATTAGACACGACTTTTGAAAAGTTAAAAGAAGCTTTTGAGATTCAAAAGTTGTTTGACCCATTTTGCTAATTTTATGAAAATGCTTCTTCTAGTTAAAAAAGTTTTTTGAGGAAGTTTGTCCAATTTGACTTCCTTTAAAAGTACTTCTGAAATAAGAAGCTTTTAAAAATTAATTTTCAAACAAAAAATAAAGGAAGTTCCTCCAAAAGCCCTTCTATAGAAAGCAAACGTCATGTCAAATGAACAGTTAAATATCTATAAATAAACAATTAGGATATGATTTTTTATAAATTGAAACAGTGGTAATTGGGATTGCAATTACATGATAACACATCTCCCAATTATCATAATATTGTTAGCACAAGAAAGAGAATCATAATATCTCAATCTTCTCCCATGTGGATTGTCATTGGACATTGAACAATTGGACAATAGTGGTGTAGAAAAGATCGCGGTGGATCAAGATTCACAAGGAGGAGCAAAGATCGTAATTGTTAGTTCCACAGGTACAATTCTCATCACGATTTCTAACTAAACACGTACAATCCTTGAAGGGAATTGAAACTAGTTTTAATACGGTGTTTAGTGTGGATTAAAATTAGATTTTTAATAAATTGTGATAGAAGTTCTTGAAATGTGTAGTTGAAAAGATGTGGGACCCATGAAAGATGTAATTGATATTGATTGTTTGACGTTAATTTAAATTAAAGTCAAATTTTAATTCGGCCCAAACAGACCCTAAATTTTATTTTGTATGTATAAATAAATCCCCAACAGAAACATCCAGCTTTGCAGAATTCATCCTCAGAAATAGTTCAAATCTGAGTTCTTACATGAATTATGTCGATTCTTTAACACCGTGGATAAAGATTTGAACAATTTTTTGTTGTTCTTATCAAATAGCAGACATCTCATGGTAAAATGCAGGTAGCGATATCTGAGGAAAGGTCAATGGTATCATCCAACTGTCCAAAGTTTGTGTCGGAATTTTAGGCCGAAAAGGATAGCCGAAAATTCCTACTCAATTCATTGTCACATAGGGCTATTTGCAACGTTAGAAGAATGACAATTCGGTCATTCTGAAGTTGGCCAAAGGCTTCGACCCTATAAATCCTCGGAAGTTTTAAGTCGAAAATCGAATAATGTATGATGAGTGTTGGAACTTCATATGGAAAATTAGTGTTGACTAATTTTTTGATTTAAGTGGAAATCGTTATTTGGTGAATGAGAAATTAAGTCAAATTTAAGTCACTTAAATATGTGAAATTATTGAAAAATTATACAAATATTTGGCTAAAATGTATGTCTTTTCATATGAAAGATCATGACTTTTGAAGTTACTATTTTCAATAAATGTATCTTTTCATGTATATAAATTAATTCCTCTAGTTGTGTCCTTTTGTTAGGTTGTATCTTTTGAAACAAACATTTTCAACAACTAAAAATAGACCCCTTACGTATCGAATTTTTTTTTCAATCATTCATCTTTATGATTGCACTGTCACATAATGCACTCTCTTAAAATAATTTCTGCATATATTTTTGAGTCGGATTTCATATAAAGAGAGTTATTTTGAGTCGGATTTCATATAAAGAGAGTTCAAAACATCGGTAATGTTTGTTAGTCTATGTAATTTGGAGTGCTCCTATTGCAAGATGTGATCGTTGTATTTTGAGAGACGGCTGTCGAAAAAAGTTAGCACTCGTGCAGGACATAATTATCTTAAGAACATAGTTCAACTCTTGTCTCGATCAAATTCATATTCATGTATTTCTCGTTTCTTCTTCTCGTATTCGATTTCGGCAAATCGAAATTCTATTCAATTTCATGAAAGTAAAAAAGATGTTATTAGAATAAAATAGAATACACGTTTATATGTTATTAGCAATGAATATACGCATTACCCTTTAAAGTTATATTGCAATTCTTAGTGTGTATGATACTGGAAAACACAAATATGTTTCCACCTTTAGAATTCTTAGCCTACCTGCTTTACTGAATCTAGACTGCAATTTGTAGAAGAAAAGATGACAATGAAGCATGATTTTTCTGTCTCAACAAGCCATAGTTCTATTTATTTTTTTATTTTGTTTGGACAGCAAAGTTGACGACAAAGCAGTAACAAATGAAGCCAGTTATTGCATTTCTTCATTCCCGTGAGGTACGTGAAACAGCAGGTACAATAACTGACGATGGACAAAAGAACTACAATATCCACAAGCCATAATTCGTTTTGTACAAGGAAAAACACTAGTACTAGTCCTCTTAATCAGTAACTCCGGTTTTTATGAATATTATTGTATGGAATATCTCTGTTGTTATTGCCACTAGGCCCGACCTTCCCGTTATAGGTGGGGAGAGGAGATCGGTGGTGATGCTGCTGGCGACGACCATCCCCACGCCGTAGTTCTTGCCTACCTCGAGCTTTTAAGTCCTTTGGTGTCATTTGAATTGTACTGATTTGTTCCAAAATCTCCAAAACTTGTTCCATATCAGGCCGGAGTTTTAGGTGAGGCTCGAGACACTTGATTACGAGTTCGGCTGTTCGAAATGCCCCTTTGGATGGATACTGGTTCTCGAGACGTGGATCAATTAGTTGTCTCAGCTTCTTTTTATTTGGTAACGAAGGCCTGGCCCAATCAACCAAGTTAGTTTGCCCATTGGGCCGATTCAAATCGAGAACCCGTAAACCCGTTATTATTTCTAGTAATACCACTCCAAATCCGTAGACATCACTTTTTACGTACAGATGACCTGGACATTCGAGCATTGAACGTCTTAGAAACAATTTTATAACTAACATCCTAAGAAATAAGACAATACTTGAGTCATAACTACCTGTAGCCATGTACTCAGGAGCTGCATAACCATACGTGCCAACAACCTTAGTCGTCACGTGGGAATTACCATCAACTGGACCTAACTTGGCAAGTCCAAAATCGGAAAGTTTTGCATTGAGTTCCTACAAATGAAGGAAAAAAAAAATATCAGATTTGAAATGACCTTTTTTTTTTTTTTATGAGACAGAACAAAATTAAAATCATGATCAAAGAATTTAACCTACCCCATCAAGCAAAATGTTTGATGCCTTAAAATCTCTGTATATGACTTTCTTCTCTGTATTGTGCAAGAAAGCAAGTCCTTTAGCTGCTCCTATTGCTATTTTGATCCTTTCATCCCAAGAAAGTGGTTCTCCTCCTCCCCCTGAAAAGGTAATATCATCATAAAGAACCCCACAAGAAATGTTTATTCTTTATCATGACGATATAATGTGTCGAACATATTTAGTATATTAGACTCGACGAGAGTAAGGAAAGACTTGTCAATTGTCCCATTACGAGAAAAGTACTAAATTTTTTTCCTTACTTCTGAAAAGGTGGCTTTCTAAACTTCCCTTCTGCATGTATTCATAGACGAGAAGAAATTGTTTTTCTTCCCAACAGTAACCTAATAGCTTGACGAGATTCGGATGGGAGAATTTCCCTAAGAATTTTACCTCCGCCTGCATCGAGGATTGAATTAGTTAAGAATACAATTATATAGTCGATTTCAAATTTATCAAAAATAAAATTTAACTTCACATGCTTTGGGACATAAAGTATGTTAAATGCGATCATCTGAAATGACATTAAAACAACAGCCTAAAAATGGGGGTTATGTTAGGGGGTAAAATAATACTTTCTTCACAAGAATATATGAATCTCCTAGTTTCTATGTTTCTTGACTATTAAATTAATGACAATATTCATAAAAGATAATTTTCGGAAATTCCATAATAGTGTGCATAATGAGTACATGAAGGCCCCCCTATTGGGGATGCTTGCAGGATAATGCATTTTTATGTTCCTCCTGTCTGTGCACGTTTTTTCTCCTGATTTTAATTGATTTTTGTACCGTTAACTGGTGCAACGGTCAAAAAAACCAAAGAAGCTGCAGCATTCCTGAGTCACATGTGTCAGACCAAACGGCTCGAAAATCAATTCTTCCGACTCAAGAATCACGCCCAGACAAGGCCATATCTTTTTTTCAAGTACACGTCCTCCAATAAAATAATATTACACATAAATTTAATTTTCTTTTAATCACATTTTTTCAAAAATCACTATTCTATAATATATTTTTTCTTCACAAAATATTATTTTAATGGAGCTTTCTAAGCTTCTAGAAATGGATAATTATAGAGCTGAAGATTTTGACTTTTCTAAGTCAGCATACTTGCTGGACAATTATTTTTTTCTCTTTAGTCAATATCAAACTACGGGGAAGATATAATATTATTTAAATAATACGTAAGTAACGGTTCCAACCTAACATGGAACTTAATTTCCATGCGTTCCCATGTATAGAACTAAGATACCTGTTTGATTGTCATATTTTTCTTGAAAAACATCACATAAAACGAATTTCACTTTGGTCATATGATTGTAACGTGAAAATGAAAATCGAATTTCAAAGTACAACCACTTTAATATGTATTTTTTTTATTTTCATGGAAAACGAATTCCTATAATGGGGTTTTTATTTTTCAATTAACATGAAATTGAAATTCCTTTTTAATTTTGTCTATCAAACAGATCTTAATGAACTTTTTATATAAGAAAACTAGAAAATTACTACTTTTGACTTTATTTTAGAAAATTAATACATAGAATATACCTTGGGGATGGACCGCCTAGTAATTTTCGAAAATACGGATAAATTTTTGTGGGATCCAATTCCAAATCGAGATAAATATCGAGAACTTATTATCGATCAATAATAGAAGGAGAAAGTAATTAATTACCTGCCATTCTTTTAATCCTTGTTCACTATCTGGATTTGATTTTTTTACAGCAACTGGGATTCCAACACCAACTCTTGATGGTGAATAGGTTTTAGGGTCAACCCAACCCTTAAACACCCTCCCAAAGCCGCCTTCTCCCAACACAGTATCAGGCCTGAAATTTCTTGTGGCACTTTTCAATTCAGCAAGATTGAATATTTTCAAGTTGGGACCAATGATTTGACCACTCGGAGGAACAGTTTGAACACCACCACCTCCGCCATCTAGATCAGCCGGTGGTGGCGACGAGGAGGACGGGCTAGTGTTAATTGGCTGTTCATTAACATGAACTGGAAAGAGCAAAAAAAGGGATATATATATATTCATAGCTTGCATCAAATAACTAAGTAATTCAGATTATCAAAAGAGAAAAATCCATACCTGGGCTGGTAGGTTTGGTGGTGTTGGTGCTGGGAATATCATCTACAGGTTTAGGCCAGCAGTTTCCCATCTCTGTCTCTGAATATTTGTCGTTCTAGACTATTTGAATTGATAGCAGTACTCTAGGAATTATTATGAAGCTTTGATTTAAATTCCGAGAAGGAGATGAGAAGCAACCATAGAGGAAAATGTGTAGCACGAAGAAACCAGGATGGCTCTATAAGACAAATTGAAGAGAGGAAAAAATAACTTTCTCCGTGGACTTTTTCCAACCTGTCTCTCTCTCTCTTCTCTCTCTCTCTATATGTGACTTTTTTTTAGCCTACTCGTCAATTCAGTTTTTTACTTTTTATTTGTTTGTGGAAGAAAATGAAAGAGATATTCTCTATTTACAGAAACTTTTTACAGAAACGTTGTACAGATGTTGAGCTGTCCTCATATTCATCAGCATATCAAAAAAGCTACACGTACAAGGCCACGTGGTAACGTACAGGGACGACGTTTGTAGCAAGCTTCTCAGCGTATCTGCCAGCTCAACAACGATAAAATGAGGACAGTTCAGTGTATGTAAACATTTCCGATAAACTTTTTTGTACAAGTAGCTTTATACAAAATGAAAATAGCAAAAACCAATAATGTTTGACGAGTTCATGTTTGAGTTGGGATTGTTTGAAAATCATTATTTCGAAACTCTTTAATTTTTATACTCATTTTTAACAATATTTACGCAATAAAATATTTTACATGTGAACTTAAAATTTTTTCCTACTCTTTAACCGAATATTCTTAAAAAAATTACTATTCAAAACTTCATATTTTTTTTCAAAATAAGAGTTTAATGTTGTTTACAAAATTGGTTCAAGCATTAGGCGGGTTAGAATAAGGCCCATATTCATCAAAAGCCCCTATTTTAGAATATACATATTTTTGCCATTGTTTTCTTGTAAAAAAAAATTGTTTGTAATTAATAACATTTAAATATCAATAATTAAGATCGAAATGGATTTTTAGTTTAGTAATATTAAGATTATAAATATTTTAACAATTTAATTTATCAAAAAATATTTTAAATAAATAACTAAAAATATAAAATAAATGCTAATTGAAAATTCTATCAGGAACAAAATAAAAATTCGAAATAATATCTCATAGATCAGTAATATTATAAGGAAAAAAATGAAAAATTATCAACTTGTGTGTCAGTATCTTTTTTAAAAATGATTTAGCACCGAAACCCTTTTTTCGAAGAAAAATGATTTTTGGAGAATGTGTAGTTAAAAAATAAGAAAAAATTTTCAATTTATTTGTAAAATTATTTTATTGAAAAATGTGTGATTAAAAATAAACTTTGAAAAAAATGAAATTTTGATAAAATGGAACTCAAACAAGGGCTTAATATTGAAAAATTTATAAGTAACATGGACGGATCCTATAGGGGACTAAAACACTAAGGGTCTGTTTGATTGTAAGAATGGAATTTAGATAGAAAGAAAATGAATTTCAGGGAATTGGATTGTCTAAAACTTGTTTTACTGAAAATTGTCAATTAATTATATTTGATTAGTATAATTTTTCACCTGAGAAATATTGAAATTTTGGATCTTTTGGTGTTTGTTTTGGCTTTATTTTACAAGGAGATTGTCCATTAAAGTGATAGAATTTGTTACCAAAATAATAATAATAATAATAATAATAAAAACTAATTTCATGGAAAATTTGAACAATTAAACATGCAAAAAGGTGCGAAATGAAATTGAAGTGCAATTAAACAGTGCCTAACATCTTTGAATGAAACAATGCCTGTAATTCTGACTATTGTTGATGATATTATTGTTGGTAATAGCATACTAAAGTTTATTGACATCACCAATGGCAACGCTTTGTATAATTTCATTTGAATTACAAACATATATTGATTAATGCTTGTTTGATAAAATTTTGCTATAATTTATCAATTTTTTCAAACTTAAATTTAACCATATATGAAACTCATAACTTTAATTGATTTTCCACAATATATTTTATCAATTTGTATCAAAATCTGCTATAACTTTTATCAAGATTTTTATCATACAAGCCATAAATCATAATCATTAGCAATCACATCATCGAAGATTTTCAACTAATGCCATTAGCACCAGTAATTGCTAACAAATGGTGTATGTAATTAGTAATATTGGTGTCGTTATCGATATTTTATTTGGAATCCTAACCATCACACTGTCGGGCATCATTGATAGAATTTTCATCAGTTGTTATTTAATTCGTCGAAAATGCCCAATTGGTTTTTTCCTAAGGCCTCCAAATAGCTTAAGCCACCTCTAATTGTTTCTAAATAGTTCTTATACTTTCAACATTAATTTCTATTCGTTACTTCGCCTCCTTGAGTTTGAAAATTAATATTTTGATTATGAGGCAAAGAAAGTCATTAATTTCCGAATGATTAAATGTGATGGATGAGAAACAACGTTAAAAAGTGTTGGTTAATGTTGTGAAACAACTTTAAAAGTACAATGATTATTTTAAAAGCAACTTTTTGAAAAGGAGGTCATATCCAACAGTGTTGTAGAACGAGATTGTCTCCTTCACTATATAGGAGTTTCGACAATGAGGACAGCTTGTGGTCTATGTTCATCTTTATGGTTGGATAAAACTCCAGAATCGAAACGAATTTGAATCGAATCGAACCGAATCGAGCGGTTATTGCCTAGTGGGTCTTCATTCTTGCCTCCAAAGAGGACTTATTTAATTTCACATTTCACCTATCATCTAGCTTCAACTATCTGGGATTGCAATTTGGGTAATTATATTACCACTATAAAATTTATTAAGAAGACCACAATTTTTATTTTATTTTTTTCGTATTTACTTAAATAGCCTTAAATAAAATTACATAATTATGGTTATTATACTTTTAATTAAATCACATCTAATTATAATCACACCACAAACCTAAACCTAATTTCTTCTTCTTTTCTATAATTACGAGTATATATATATATATATATATATATATATATAATCGTTAGATCTTATAATTGTAAAATACAATTTTTTAAAAGAATCATTATTTTCTTATTCAGTCAAAATTCTTGAATTTTGAGAGTCAATCCTCCACTCGCTAGGCCTTTTTATATTAATGAAATCTTTACTCATCCAAATGAATAAATACAGAAATATAAAACCAAGTATATAATAATTCGTAGCAAGAAAGGCGAGCATCACTTTAAATCCCATCCTTTAAAGTTTAGACTCTCTAAAAATTTACAAAATAAAGACTGCAAATATGTATCTCTCCGCGTGCAATGTAATTTCACCCATCTTCTTTTAATAAGTTTCAAAACATTTCAATGACTCCTCTAAAATTAGAAATTAAGATCACTGACGAATTTATTTGAAATCAAGTTTTTTTTTCTTCTTCTTTATCTTCCTTTTTTTGAAAAAATAGTGTGAATGAGAAGAAAACCTTACATATATCTCTTGATAATGTGGATGAGAAGAAAATGATAATATTTGCTACTTCTTTCTTATCCAGTCCATGTAGCCATGAATGCATGCAACGTAAAAAGTAAATGGTGAAAAGAAATGTTTGGAATAAAATAAAGAGATGAAGTTTAGTTGTGATGTATTTATTAAAACTCGGAATTCTTCATTTTTTTTTAGAATTAGGTATATAATTGTAAATTTGTGTGTATTTATTAAAACTATGTTTTAATTGTGGTGTGGATATAATATGATGTACTTAATAAATTTTGTGATGATAATATAATTACCCTTGCAATTTCAATAGGACTACATGGCATTATTCATCCTCATAAGTTGTATGTTTATTTATTTATTGATTTTTGAGAATCTCTCTTATTTAGTAGTTAAGTCGGTGACGTCTCAATCCTTAATTGGTGCACAATATAAAATTTGAAAAAAGCTCATAATTTTGTTAAAATTTAATTTGGCTACGCCCACAGATCAACATCAATAATAAATTAAGATACTAACTTTAGTCACCTCAATAAAATATAACATCTAAATGGACCATTAATGAATTATAAAATGAGTAAATATTAAGAAAATGGGATTTGTTTATGACTTAGTGCTTAAAATAAGAAATGTGAAAAGTCATACTTGCATTAAATAAATAACAAAAATGACAATGGTGGTGTCACCACGTCTATTTGCTCCACCTAGAAATCAGCTTGCATTCAAAGCATATATTTTATTTTTCATTACATAATTGGCTCCACATTAATTAATTACTTTTACTAATTCAGCTTCAAAATATTTTCTTAGTGATTTAGAAGTTGTTCTTTTTGTGTTTTGAATTTTGAGTTTTGAATTTATTTTGGATTTCGTGTTTTGACGTTCATTTTGAAATTGTTAAAAATATGTTCTTTTTGGTATTTTGAAAAATTGTTTTGAAAACATCCAAAACGCATTTTGAAAATTTTGGTTTGATTATAACTGAAAACACTCAAAACGACAAATTTGTCGAATTTGTCGTTTTGAGTTTTCTTTGTAAATTTTAAATTGTTTTCAAAAACGCGTTTTCGAAAATAAGAAAGAGAATACATTTTCACTGTTTTAAAAAATCGAAAATAGAAAATGACTTGAAAACATGCCCTTAATTTCTCATTTCAATTCCATTGGATGACAGTTTTTCTTATTTCAATTCTATTGGATGAGTCTTTCTTACTTAGCCGCCCACGTTTGTCAGTAAGAACAAAGTTCATTTTTTTTTTTTATCTTATGGTCCCGTAACAAAATATTTTACACGTAAATGTAAATTTTTTTTTTACTTTTTAACCGCACATTTTCTAAAAAAATTACTGTTCTAAAACTCATTTTTCTTAAAAAGAAAAAAAGAAAAAAACTCATTTTAATGATGAATAATGCTCCTTGAACATACTCAAGGATGGGGTTGGAGGGACATGATGATGTAGTGAATAATAATTGGATTTTGTGTTTTTATTTTTTCAAACTGTTCATTCATAAATCGACACATGTCCTCTCTATTCTTAAATCTATCTTTGAGTCTACTTATATAGCACAATTGTGTAATGATTGTCAAACATGAGCTTATTCTTCTATTGTCTGGTAATGCTTTATGTTCGGCTGTTATACTTATTTCTCTTTTATCGATAATTGGGTGAGTTTCAAAAGCCGATCCTACATTAGTAGAATAATATTCGGCTCAGTTTGATTTTCTTTACATTAATTTATTCATCATACTCATTTTTGATCGTATATTCACACAATAAAATATTTACACGTAATTTTAAAATTATTTCATATTTTTTAATTTTGGAAATAAAGGCCACCAAGCAGGGGCTCAAGTTTGACCGGTTCCTTAATTTCTTGACTCTTTCCGGTTTCTGGGTGCAAAAGGAAACTTAATGCTGAAATTTAACAAACTGACGTTACATACTTGTACATGTGTCTTAATCCATTCTACAATATTAACCCACACATCTCTATCACTTACTGCATAAAAATATATGCTTTTTTGACCATCGCCTTTAATAATTAACATCAAGAAAAAAAAAATGTACAAGGAAACGAGGACGTTGATCATGTCAAACTTTATTATTAAAAGAAAAAAAAAACGTCTATAAGGAAACGAGGAGGTTGATCATGTCAAACTTTATTATTAAAAAAAAAATGTCTACAAGGAAACGAGGAGGTTGATCATGTCAAATGAGAAGGTAGCAATCATTTCTCCCCTTCGTACATGCAGATGTCACCCATTGTATTGTACATTGTACGTTTGGTATGCAATATTAGAAAGAATTAAATATTATAAGGAACGAAATTTTAACCTTTTTTTTCCTTATAGTACTATCCAATATACTTATCGTGTTTGGGCTCGATTAATCCCTGATTAAAATTACAAATTGGACCGTTTAAATGTGCAACGATCCAATTTGTAATTTATGGACTGACTTATGTCAGTCCATTATTTCTTTTATACCCTTCACTTTTGAAAAAGTACATTTCACATTTGTTGGCAGAAAGGGCAATTATGAGATTTTTCTTTATTTCTTGAGTTTCGCACATGGCGGCACTGTTGGTGAAATGACCTGAGAATTGATTCTCAGAATTCCATAATCCCTCCCAGACAAGTTTAAATTATTTTTTTAATCGATATTGAACGATAATGCAATTGCCAACATATCAAAATCTGGCTTCCTTTTCTAATATTTGTCCAATATTTTAACATCTAACGCGTCTTCATGATTTATATTTATAACATGTGTAACACGCTACGTGACAAAAGATTAAATTAAATAATTTATAAATTATATAACGTGGTTGTGGTTCTTGCAACTCATTCTATATTGTATCACATGATATGAGAATCTAGTATTCGTATCTATATTTGACAAAATTTTCGTTTTCCATTACTTTTGACTTAAGGAAAAAATTAATGATCACAAAAAAGTCTTTTAAGTCAAGAAAGTCTTCACTTATATTGGCAAGGATGGCCCCACGTGTCACAATTTCAAATAAAAATTAATGGTTAGTTGAAAGAATATTTTACGTAATGACTTGGTCAGTTCAACCATATTGTAAGCAAAAACAGTCTTAAATTCTTTTAAATTAGTCTCAATTAGTTTATTATAGAACAAATTGCATCAAATGTTCGATGTAACTCTATCGTACTATTTGTCTCCCATTTTCTTGACAATGGCACCGTTGCTCTTCACTAGAGAATTTCGTTTTTTAACAACACAATTTTAAAGGGTAAAACGTATAAATATTTGATTATAATTAATAAAAAAAAATGAAAAATAAAGGGACCAACTTGTCATATTGGAATAGTTGGAGGTCAAATTTGTTGCTTTCCTTTAGTTGGAGGACTTATTTTTCATTTCTGAATAGATATAGAACCAAATTGTCCACGTCAATAGTTGGAGGATTGAATTGTCACCATACATTAGTTGGTACACCAGATTAAAAATTTGAATAGTTGTAGGTCTAAATTATCGCTTTCGAGTAGTTGGAGAACCAATCTATCGCCTTTGAATAAGCATTTGACCAAATTGTGACTTATAGTTGGAGGACCGAAATATAATCTTCTTATAGTGAGATGACAAAATTGTCATCAACCAATGGTTAGACAAAATTGTAGAATCTCTTTTAAGATCGAACTGTCGCAAACAGAGGACCATGTGCAGCTTGAAAATAGATGGATGGTCAAATTGATGCCTACGAATAACTGGATGACTCAATTGTCTACTTGAAATAGACAGAGGACTAAATTACCATTTGAGCAGAGTGAGAGGTTTGAATTGTCGAGTTCACAAAGCTGAAGGAATCTTTCAACTATTACATTCATCTAAATTTAATCCTTCAAGTATACGAAATTTCCATTTCGGTCCAAGAAGTATTGTAATATCGAATCAAATCCATCAAATATATAAAATTAAATACGCGGTTCAACTATTAAAACCATCCAAATGGATCCTTGAACTCTTAAAACAATGTAATTCGTTCCTTCAACTTTTTGAAACATCAAATTTGATCCTTCAGCTATTTTCTTTCATCTAATTCAGTCATTCAACTAATACAAACATTGATTTCGATCCTTTAACTTTTACATTCATCTCATTCTATCCTTTAACTATATAAAACATCAAATTGGATCCTCCGCTATTAGAAACATCTACTTCGGTCCTTCAAGTATTAGAAGCAACAATTTGTGCCCTTCAGCTTTTACTATCAGCTAACTAATTAATTCCTTTAACTTTTACTATAATCTATTTTGGTCCTTCATCTGTATAGAACATCAAATTTTATCCTTGCACTATGGGGACATCGTTTTTGGTCCTTGAACTTTTACAATCATCTAACTCGATCCTTCAATTATTTGAAACATCATTTCATCCTTGTATATGTCTCCTAATCCTACAATATTTAACCCACACATCTCTATCATTTATGCATATACATATATTTTTTTTACCATCACCTTTAATCATTAATATTAAAAACAAAAAAAACAAAAAACAAAACAAAAATCTCCACAAAGATATGAGAAGGTTGATCAAGTGAAACTTTATTATTAAAACTAGAAAACGTAAATACTAGATTGCTAATTTTTCGAGAAAAAAAAAAGGCCAAAGGTTATTAGCAACTCCCGACTACGCAACATTAACCCTTGGCAACTTGTGTCTTTCTTGGAAATGCCTAGTCATTGATATGTCGTGAAATTCAGGGGACTTCATCTATCCTTGATGGTCTCCGACTTGGAGGCTAATACTGAACTTACTTTTTTTAGTCATTTTAATTGTATCGACTTGCATCTATCCCTCTGTCTCTGATCCTTTCAAACATACAATCCCAAACAATCTTAATTAGAATTTTGAAACTATACAATTAATAGGATTTTAACTTAATTATTTTTCTTTTTTAACTATTTAGTGTTATACTAGCCACATCACTAGACACGTAATGAGATATTTTTACCAAATAAAAAAAAAAATTAGGAATTTGTGTGCAATAATACTAACCATGTGCGTACCTAGGTAATTGTCTTAGCCTTGCATTTTATATAATAAACAATCTTGACATATAGCCTAATTGAGCTGCCATTAACAA
>CAIGRL010155352.1:0-25845 GCA_903798325.1 Fraxinus xanthoxyloides
AAATAAATTATTTTTTAGGAAAAAAATTTCGTTTTTTTTTTTTACTCTGACAATGAAAACAAATTTTATAACCAATTGTAGAAAAAATTATCAATTAAATTTGTCAATTTTCATGTAAAACAAAACCAAACGAACATAAAAAATTTCGAGTGAAAAATTATACCAATCAAACACACTTAATTAACAATGTCCTGAAAAATAATTTCTAGGCAATTACTTTCCTTATAATTTATTTTCTTTCCACACATTTTTCACCCTCGCAACCAAATTGACCCTAAATGACTATCTTTGAAGACTAATGATCGTGATGAGCACCAGTTGGCAGGAAGTGTACACTACAAAGTTTAATTGATTATTACAATTGAAGATAGCGTTATATCTCTATATTACCTTTCATGCACATGACGGAGAGAGTTCAACATACATCAACCTAATCAATTTTAAATGCACATACAATATTAATATTGATAAATTAAATATAATTTAGATAAAATGATATTAAAAATAAGGAAAACAGAAAATTAACATTAGTTATTATGCAGAATATAATAATAATTAATTTTTAACCAAGTGCGGTGGTTGAGATTAGCCAAAGGTTGGTAAAAAGTTGATATTGGACTACAATTACAAAGTCAATATTACAATCAGTCACCAACCAAGAGTTGAAATATACCTCAACGGCTCCATTTGTTGATATCAATATTCATAGTATCAAGTAATAAAAAAAGGAAAAAAAGATTAATTAACATCAAACTAAAAACTTGACATTGTAATCCCTCCTTTTAAAATGAATATTTCTTTGATATTCAAAATTCATTAAAAATAAATAAAGTCCTATGAAATATCTGTTTTTACTTTTGACCTGAAAAAGAAAAATTCGAACACGGTGAACAGAAACAGGAATTGCTTCCACCTTTCCAGCACCACCACATGTACACGTAGTTGCTGCAATTTAACTACAGTTGTAATCCAAAATCAAGCTCAAAGCATTTCCCAACTGTCCCACACAAGAAAAAAATTTAGGCCTTCCGCCTGCTAAATAATCCTGAAGCTCCCGTTCGCCAGGTTTAACAACCCATTGTAGCTCAAGGCAGTTTCCATTCTGTCCCAGCAAAAGCAAATTCATGCACTAAACGTGGACCCAAAAAATGATTGTATTCAGCTGCAATAAACTCAATCTGCTGATTGTGAAACAGGAGGGAAGATTGGAGGACCGTGCATGTTTGATGTACAGTACATAATAATATAATGAACAAAATTTAGTTTTTTTTTCTTAATATTGTCTAGTGCTAATCAATTGCTTCTCTAGGGCGCTGCATGCAGGTGGCATTAAACAATTAAACTAAAACGTGCCGAAAGAATATATTGATTTTACAAAAAAGTCGTGCAACCAGTCATTATGTCGTTGAACCAGCAAACATAGATACCTCAACACCATGCTTCCTTATTTATACATGCAAGAAATTATTGTATTTTCTTTTAATTAAAAATTACAACTTTCAAAAGGATTTTTTCTAGGCTTCATCTCTTTCTCAAGCAAAAGGTTGACGAAATGCATTCACCATATTAAGTTCCTATCCTAATTCTACGAAGCTTCATCTCCAATTTGTTAATTTATAATTTTTTTATTTAGTGGAAGTAATTTGGAATCCTTTCCTTGTGTTTTAATTTAAATAATGCAACGGATGTAGCAATTTACTTCTGTGAAGCTTTACAAAAGTAGTACTGTAGGCACTATACAAAATCAGCCTGCACGTTACCCAATTGAAAAGATTTTCGGAACTTCCTCACACAATCCTAAATTTATTTATAAGATCATATACTGCCACTCTTTCCAAAAAGTTCACCTATAGGAATCAATTGTTAGAGAGAAGCCTCTCTGTTTATGTGTCCATACTTTCACTTTGTCTCTTCATGTATAGGAATTAGTGTTACTCCAAGTAAAAGTGGGCCACTTGCTAGTACACCTCTTCAGGACGCTCAAATTGACATCATGAAATCAAGTTTCAGGGACTAAACTATATGAATAAGACATTGTTTTACATAAGTTAACTACTATATGTCATCTATGAGATTACCCCGAGGGATACATAAAAAGTAACTGAAATGAAAATCTTATTTTCACATTCTGATATGCTAGCAAATTTTACTTCTTTTCGGAGAATCAACTAGTGAATAACAAATTTCAAATGATTATTAATGGAAGGGATGGCAGAGTATCTCACCACGGTGATTGCTCATATATCACAAAACAGGTGCTTTGAGACTCAGATAGACAAAAGCAGGCCTATGCTCCAATATCCATGCCACCTGGCGGAAAGAATTCAACCATTTGCATCCCTCTTCCAGCGATTGCAATCAGATAATAATTTCTGAAATCGACATGATAAACATGAAGTAAACAAGCAACAGAGGACGAAACAAAACAACAGCTATAACCAGGATTATCAAAATTGAAAAATGATATTATTTCCCTCACCTTCCACAGGCTTTAACATCCAATGCTTCTGGCTCTGGCACACTAATAACTAAATTAGCACGCTCCTCGAGTCTACCACCGTCAAGGTTCCAGCATCTGACACGCTGATCAAGACCAGTAGAAAACACCCAATGCCCATCGGTCCATACACCTTTTTGATAAAGTTAAAAATAGTGTCATCTATAAGACTATAAATTATTTCTTTTCTGAAAATCAAGGCTCTTACCAAGAAAAAGCCAATTTGTTATTCCATGCAAACAATTGATCAGGAAAAGTTTTGGACCTTAATGTATGGACACAACTTCCATGAGAATCTGTCGTAATTACTTGTAAAACGAGGAATTTCGTAGGATATGAATGTTAATATTGTAGTCCCACTATTGAAGAAAGGAGAAGAAAAGATCCAGTTCTGGTAAGCTAGTGATGTTTACGGTTGTGTATTCAGAATGGACAGCTGACAAGAATAAAACAAAATGCAAAGTCTTGACACTTTACCATCCCTTCTATTTACTAAAGATCCTTTTAACCTCTAAATGAAAGGTTAAAAATAGATCAAGCATTTGAAACAAATAACTAAACAAGTACCTTTGACAGCAGAGCTGTGAGCTGAGTTGACTTTATCCAGGGATAAAAACTTTATCTGACGGTTCTGGATTTGACAACGGTAACTGTACTCGTTATTACTCACTGTTGAAGTCATGCAATGATTTTCTGCAGTAAAATTCTCATAGTGCTGGCCTGTATGATTTATTTCCAAATCACACCTAAGAAAGCTAAGTGCTTGATCATCACCCCCACTTACAACACAGAATGAAAAACCAGAATCACAAATAACTGGGTCCTCCATATCAGAAACGCAAAGACAATTGACGCCGGACTGGTGAACATTATTCAAAACATGTATGGCTGCTACTGCAGACATTTCTGATGATGAATCATCTCTTTTTTCTTCCATAACAAGAGTAGAATTCTCTGAAACTTGGGGATAAACAGGAGAACTTCTTTGTTCAGGAAAGGACAAGTCGGGTGTTGTGCAAATATGATTTTGTATTTCATTGCTAGATTCGTCATTTTCCGTGGAGATTAAATCAGTGTCAGATTTTCCTTCCAAAACATGATGACCAACTGATTTTAAGCCACCTGGTTTTTTCTTTACATTATGATTATTTATGGATCTCCACCATCGTCCACCTTGGCTTCCTCTGCCTGTGCGTGGCCTTTTCTGAAATTCTATGTAGTTTTCAGTTTTAAGGGTTGATATTCGTTGCATAAAATTTCCAACACATTCAGTCAGATCCCAAAAGGAAATACTTCCATCAGTAGATCCACTAATAACAATGTAAAGACTTCCAATCCGTACATTTCCTGAAAAATCAGGTTCTGTACAGTAATTCAAATACAGTCATTATAGGAAAAAATGAACAGTGACGATAAATTATCATCTTCAATATCCAACTAAAAAAACTTCTAAAAAATAGTGTGAAAACACGAACAGGAACATGGATAAGATGGAAGAATGAACTGCCCAAGAGACTATCGTTAATATTCAGGCCCCACGTTGGTTGAAGTTAAAGGTACAGGAGTAAGACCAGCAAGTTTTTGTCTCGGGATTGTGATAGAATCCCTGATTAATAGCTAGTTCAATTGTCATTAGCTATGGGGTTATTGTGGGTATTTAATACAATAAATTGTATAGGCTTTTTCAGTAGGCAGAAATTACGGTTGAAATCGGGAGAGAGAACAGCCCCTTTTAGAAGATAATTGGAATTTGGAACTGTTGATTTGTCACGGATATCATTTTTGAAATTTCACAATAAATATGGTTTGATTTGTTTATCAGATCCTACAAACCTTTAGATGGCGGAAGCTTAGGAACCACAACATGCTGCAAAGCTAAGACAGGCGATGACAAGGGAGCCAATGAGGCCACATCAAACCTGCCATGCAGTTCAAGATTGAACAAAAAAAACTAAGGCGAGAAATAAAGATAGCAAAGAAATTCAGTTCACATCATTCAAAATTGAGCACAAGCTATTGCATTTTTATAAATGCATTCATTTGAAATGTTCTATAAACTAATTAATGGAAGTTAAACACGTACCAAAGCCTATAAGGTAATACAAGGGCACGTAATGTAACTGTAGCATCTGAACAAGCAACAACAACAAAACAGACAGAGATCCTGCAGAAAATCACATTCAATTATGAGTCATGATATTTCCATCTGACAAATAATGACAAAAATCCACATTAAGAAAAGACTATATTCTCTCAAACAGACCTGGACTCAGAAACTTTAACTAGAAAAGCAGTAACAGCTAGATATCTCCAGTCATTTTCAAATTTATCTCCACAGACCATCTTCCTGTATTCTGAAGAAAGTGATTCACCAGATACAGCATTGGACTTTGTAATGCAAGTATTTTCAGCTGTTTCAAGAAATTCCTTCGTGTTTTGTCGTTTTGCATAGCTAGTACTTTTGCATGGCATATCAGTGGAGAGCCACTGGAAGGACAAAGATGGCATTGTTGCTGAAGATGAGCTAAAGCTTTTGTCACGTTTATTATCTAGTCCACTAGATTTTGTGTCTACTCTTTCGTTGGTCATCCTAATTATTTGTTTCCATGCAGTTACTACCCGTTTTGCACCAACAGATATTAAAATGAAAGGAATCTCTTGCTCCTCTAAGGTCCCATTTTGTCTGTAAATCACATTGGGCATACCCAACAAATCTGACATAAAGATATTTATCTTCCACACTGAGCATATTGAGCGTACAGCTGATCCACCAACATGTTCTCCTAGTAGTTTGGAAGTCAACCAATTCTCCTTGCCTGGCTCAGCCCTGAGACATTTATCAAACAATTAATTTGTGAATAGCTCAATACTTAGTGAAATTGAAAAATTAAGTCTTTAAAATGGTGTTTTCCCAGGCTGCGCCAGATATCAGCATTTTCCCAGGCTGTCAGATATCTTACTCTTGGATTATTGAAAAATAAAAATAAAAATAGATGCCTTACCCAGTCAATCGCACAGTTCCGTCTTCACAACCTGTTGCAATCCAAGTATGTCCAGAAAGAGAGCACTGCTCTTTTTCTGAACTGGACAGTGAATGTCCAGAAACAAAACACAAGGAATGTATCTCCCTGCCATGAAACTGCAAATGCAGACTTTGGGGATATATCTGTCTCTCATTTTCTGTCACCCTGCGTCTGTGGACATGTATGATATTATCCTACCACAAGAAGGCAACAGGGATTCCGTAAGTGTATATGGACGAGACAGTAAGAGTGAACAATTGATAATAGTACACAAAAACGACCAGTATGAAGATATTTTAATAATAATTAGAATAGAAAAAATCATTTTGTGCTTTATGCTAAATTGAGATAGTGTATGAATACAACGTAATGAAGTACTTCAATGTTACAACTTTTGCAACAAAACAACTCAACAGTAGTGTTTTGTGAGTGAAATCTTCTTTCCTAAAGCTAGCCAGTAGTAGAGATGTCATTTCCTGGTCCTATAAAAACAATGGTACTAAAAAGTTGCTGATTGCAGACTCCCATCAGAAATGGGAAAAGACTTTATCCCATTTACATGGTTAGTTCTACTTTATGAGACTGCATACTGTTTGAAATTTTCAGTCCCAACTACCTAGATGATGGGCCTTCATTTAAGAGATCCCAAAACAAGAACACCCACCCCAACCCTAACTACATAGATACTTCAAGACAGAAACTCCATATTCACATCGGAATTTGATTTTAAGAGAGAAACAAAAAGGAAAAGAAATAAATCTGACATGAAACAGAAATAGATGGAACATAAGAACATACCTTAACGAATGCAAAGCCGTTTTTCATCTCTGGTACATCACCAAGATAATATGAATGAGGACGCCGCCATCCTCCACATGAAATTTGTATCACCTATTTCAACATCCACAACATGAGTATTATGTTTCTACGTACATCAGATACGCATATTCATGAATACAGTTTTGTGCATGTGTCATATAAAGAAGTGAAAGCAAACTTCCCCCACCTTCATGAGAGATTACAACCCTCCCCAGTCCCCACTTAAAAAAATTGACATAAATAAGCCCAATAGTAAGTTTGGAAAATAGATAGTTAAAATAATTTTAAAGAACTATATAATTATTCCTTGTACTATTACTCATGCCCTATTATGCGGTTCATCCTCATTACATCATTGCATACCAAGGATGTGGGTTGAAATGGAAAGAGCCCATCGATTGAATTTCTTTATTTCAATCCCACCCCACATAACTCATAATCCCAATAAAAAACCATCTTCAGATCCTTTGACAAGGATCTGAGTTCATCAGCCTGATATTACCGTATATCAATTAAGAAAACGTATATCATGTAAAACTAATCCTTAAGCCAAAATCATTTTCATTTGTTCATTTAGCACATCCCTAAATCAGTCCTTTGGCCAAGTTGCTTGGTCAAAAGTTCCGGAAATTCACTGATTGTTCCCAAGGTCAAACTGCAAGTGCTCCATTTTCAATTCAATGATTCAGGAATTGATCTTCTATTTGAAGTTGTCATAGAAATGGTAGACATGGAAAGTGTTTTGTTGTTTTGGTTTTGGTGACAGAATAATTTATGATGACATCGACAACTCCAATCAAACCCCAATGATACAAGTGTGAGGACATAAAATTATCTCCCATCAATACCACACATTTGTAGAATCATCATCTTACAACCATTGAAGACTCCATGGGATGTATATATATATCCCAAGCAAAATAAATATTTCAATATAAATTGTCTTCCTTCATGGCCAAGTACAACATTTAAGATTGACATGATTTCAAATAATTTGGCAGAGCCAACAGTTTATCTCGAAATTTCGGATGGCAACTGTTGTTAGGCATAATGACAAATAACGCAAATCCTAGAGGGACAAGTTTTTTAGATAAACAATGAGACTGCCCAAATTTTTACAATATGACTATACTATAATATTTTGATCTTTCATTGTGTGCACGAGATCTCGTTTGCTTGTGTGTGGATGCACATTCTTATGAGAGAGAGAGAGAGAATGCACCTTGTTTTCTGCAGTTAAGTTCCATATTATGAAATTTGACGATGCAAAACCAACTGCATAGTTGCCAACTGCTGAATTGTCAGAACAGTTGGTGGTTGAGAAGATTGATCGAACTGCACTTAATTCTTTCGCTTGTTTCATACCTATAAATTCCAAACTGAACAGATCTCTATCATGCTGCAAATAACATATGCAACCATCTGCTCCAGTCTGCAGATAAAAATGAAGTGGGAAAAATTAAACTAATACATCAAAACACCACAAATCAGTTTTAAATTGTATAAAATCTCTATCCCACGTAAGCAGTGCCATTGGTCTGTTTGGTAAGAGTACTCCATTAGTTTTTTGTAAGCACAATGATACAGAGAAATGGAGCTCATATTAAGAATCTCAGAATCAGACCATACCGAGTGTATTTCAACTTGACCAGAACATAGGCTGACAATTGATACACTGCATACACTTGATATTCCATGAGCTCCTTTGAAATAGTTCAATGGAGATGCTTTGACTTCTGTAGCAACAAAAGCGCCCAATAGTAGGACTCTTGGTAAAGAAAATAGTATCAGATTACCACGTATGTCCCCACATGCTAGTACCTGTAGGCAAATAAATAATCTTGAGCATTATTTCCAAATGAATTTGAAATTGCTTTTTTCTCCCTAAATTGGGGGAGACTACGAGTAGAAATGATTGAAAACGCAAGGGCACGTATTAATCATTTTTTACATGCATATCCATCGAGTGGTTGATTCTCAGAAAGAACCAGCACAGAGTGAAAGTTAATACACTCAATTCAGATCATGGTTCATCTCAACATGAACAATTATATTTTTCCAGACTTTTAATGTTAAAAGAATGAATTTGAAAAGAAGAGAAGTCAATAGACAAGGTGAAAAAAATAAAAATACTTAAATACAAGTATACAACTTGTAAAAATGGTTCAAACATTTCGCTAGTTATTAGGGTACTAAAAACAAGATACTAGTTGCATCATCATGGCATCCTTTGGGTGTCAGCAGCCCATCTTTTGTTGACAGTACCATTTTCTAAATAAAGAAATAAATTAGTCTTAGAAGAAATCAGTAGAAAATATATGGTAAGATCGTGCTGATTTACTTCTATAATGGAAGAGCACAACGAAAATTGTAGCAAAATTGTATTTGTATTTTCTGTGCTAATTGGATAACCAAATTGAAATTAAAATGGATACAATGAAATGTTGAACTTTCGAGAGGCTCAACTCTCTCCCCACACTAACGTCCATTTTCTGAATATCCCAAAATGATTCCCCAATTTATATATCGCCTGCCTATGGTCCTCATTCTTCCAAATCCCCATAATACCCGCAACATAAATAACTATTGAACTAACCCCCATAATACCCCCAACTTAAATAACAATTGAACTAACTACTAGTAGTGGGTTCTATCAATTTAATGATAAGAAAACATGACCTCTTCATCAAAAGATGCATCCACACACAGTATCCGCATTCCAAAGCATGAGATGAATTCTGTAATTAGGCACACATCACAACTTCTTGATCCACTGGCAGCACTAGATTGCGAAAAGTTCTCTAATCTCCATAACTTCAAGCTACCTCCAGGACTGACAGTGAAGATAAACCTGCGTATAAAAATTACTTGGGATATTTCACTACTTCCAATATATTGAGCATATATACACGTGCTTGTTTCTTTCTCTTTTCTGACCAAGCATCTGTATGTTTGTATAAAATTATTGTATTGAGAGTTTGTACTTAATTTGTAGTAACTGATGCTAAGCTTTTATACTTGTACTTGTGATCAGATCAGATCATCAATTTGTTAAAAAGAAAAAAAAAATGTAAGATCACTTTTAGAGCTAAAACGAAAAGATGGTTGACATCTCATATTCTGCTTGCATGGAACTCTATTACCTATTTCCTAGTGACTTGCACCAGTAAGTGCCCAAGAGATGTCTTTCCTTTTCAGCAGACCAGGTGTAAACAAATTCGACTTTTGGGTTCAGAGCACCACAAACAATTTGGACGATTGCCATCCTTCCCTTACCATCTCCAACAGCAACCCAATCTTCAACTTCATCAGAAAGGCTGGAACAGTTTGATAACAAGTCCATACAAATGATTGGCGCTCCCTCGCTGATGCGGACAAGCTCTGTCCATTCAAAGGCACCATTATCAAATAGGCCAACATGGTACAGGTAACCTTTGTTAGTGGCAACATAGAGAGAATCTTCGCGTGAGAAGTGTAAACAGCGGACATATTCAATTTTGCTGCAAGAAGGCAAAAAAGGTTAGCAGTGCCAACTGCCAATAAATCAAGGCTGGAAAAAAAATACTGTATAATAGAAGTGGAACGATTTAACTTGGAAAAGGCTATCAGAGCTACACATCATGTATAAATTATATGACTCGCTGAAGATCCTTGTACAGATCAAGTAAACAGGGAAATTGCAACCGGGAAATTGACTCAAATTGAAGTTTTTTCTTGTAGTATGTATTATTATATCCCCCACCCCACCCCTGGTGGAAAATCTGTTTCGTCCCACATCAAATATAAAGGTCCAAGACTATTTCAGGTCCTTGCTGAATAATACTTGTGGAAGGATAAACTGCACAGAGAATTTAAACCTTGGCAGCAGCGATAATACTCGAAATCATAAGATAAAGCCCTAAGCTGATGACATATTTATTTAATTTCATCGTTGCCGGTATTGATGTGTAGAATGGGACTCTTATCTTTATTCTCGTCCAAATAATCAGCTCTTTAATTAATTTATCAGACTATGGTGTGAATGATTTGATCAATGGATATTTGATTCATAGTTGATGCTATTTTGTGTTGATAATTTGATACAGATTGCTCTGGGAAATATATTGAAATTCAGGAAGAAAAATTGGCAGTTTGATTTCATTGGCGGCATTATATATTTTATGTTGGCATTTTCAATGTTCCCTCAGGTAAAGTTTATGCAACATTTTTGCCATAGATTACTTTTGATTTTGAGCATGTTTCGTGAAGCTTAGAAAAAAGTAAAAGTTAAATTTAAGTATCTTTTTTGTTTCCAAGCATGTTTGTGTATGTTACTTTTACTATTAAGCCCTTGTTTGAGCTCCATCTTAACGAGGTTTTGGGAAAAATGTATTTTTGAATAGTATTTTTTTTTCTGAGAGGATGTGTGATTAAAAAAGAAGGAAAAGTTTTGGGTTTACGTATAATATTATTTTATTGAAGAATGTGTGGTTGAAAAGAAGAAAGAGAAAAATGTATTAAAATTAAAATGAAATCCAAACAGGGGCTAAGTAAAAGGGTTAGTTATTTTATAATTTCTACTTTAATTTCAAAATGAGCAACTTTTTTTCAACCTTAACCAATAAAAGTTTACTTATAAGTAACTTACAAGTTTTCAAGCTTGGCAAACATGATATGAAGAAACAAGGTATTCTAACTGCATTTCATCAAGAGCATAAATGAAAGTCCAACAAATGATGGCTGATAAATTTCCCTCGTTTTGTAGTGTAAGCTAGATCACATCTTGAAGGATGACACATTTTCTCATCAGTTGAAGAGCTTCTTTGGTACAGTGTGGAATGCATTTATTTCTATGATAGAAGGCTCGTATGTATCCTTAGCGGGTGCCATATTATTGTTAGTAACTACTATTACATTTGTACCCTCAAAAGTTTCTCGGAAAAGGAGGGTTATAATTGGGATTCTTCATGTTTCTGCACACTTGGCTGCTTCCTTGATTCTCATGTTGCTTTTGGAATTGGGAGTTGAGACATGTATCAGGCATAAATTGTTAGCAACTTCAGGTGAGAAGGTGTTTCATTTGATCAATAACTTATAATTATGTGTTCTGCTAACTTCTAAAGCTGCACAAGTATTATCAACCCACATCTTTATCCATTCTGCTAATGAGGTCATTTTTTAATATACTGAAATACAATTACATAATGTGTTTCATCTATGAATATATAATATATTACACATTCTCAGGTAACATGGTCGAATTTTTGTCTTGGTTATTTGATCTTACTGTTAGAATAGACTGCAAAGATATTGAATTGCAGCCTTAGTAATTTAAGTTTCATCTCAGGATATCATACTTTATATGAATGGTACCAGTCAGTGGAGAGTGATCATTTTCCTGACCCAACTGGCCTTCGAGCACGTATAGAGCAATGGACATTTGGTCTTTATCCAGCATGCATCAAGTATCTCATGTCCTCTTTTGATGTTCCTGAGGTGAAAATGTTTTCTTTATAGGAATTGTTCGATGATAGTTCTTTTTCATACATTGGTTTCCACGTCGTTCCTCTCACCTTCGTTCATATGATTTATGGATTAAACACACTGGTTGTCACTCAACTTTATTTTGTTGCGGGTTATTTCTGAACTCAAACTTTGTTACGATGTGATCACACTGTCCATTGTGGGAAAGGTGACATGGCAATCTAGTTATTTGCCAACTTGAGTGCCAAACCAGCTTTTCTATTAGTCAAACTAATGGAACCTGTACAGAATGACAAATTGTAGAAAATTTTATTTTCCATTAATTCAACTGAAAAGGTGACATGGAAGTCTAATTATTTGCCAACTTGACTAATAGCTTTTCCATGAAGTTTAAAGTCATGAAATCTTGCTTGAGTCACAAGAAACACTAGTATATTTAACCCTATGATTTACAGGTAATGGCTGTCACCAGGAATAATATCTGCAAGAATGGGATGGACTCACTTTCCCGAGGAGGTTCTGTGATATATTATGCTTCCGTCTTCCTCTATTTCTGGGTTTTCTCAACTCCTATTGTGTCACTGGTCTTCGGAAGCTACCTCTATGTCTGCATTAATTGGCTTCATTTACATTTTGATGAGGCATTTTCATCACTTCGCATTGCTAACTACAAGTCATTCACACGATTCCATATTGACCACAAAGGCGATCTTGGAGTTTTCACTCTTGCAGTAGATAAGGTAAAAAAAATATACGGTTCATGAATTTATGTAGATGAACTTGAGTCATCTTTTGAACAGATTCCGAGGCCTATTGATACTGGTGTGCTTTTATTTGGGATTATGAGTCATATTTTCCCTTCTGAATCTCCATTTAGAAGTGAAAAAAATGCATTAAGGGCACATTTGGTACTCAAGATTGGTCAGAGGATTGAACAAAAATGTTCAATATTTTACCTTCATTATCTCCTTTCATCCTGTCCACTATTATCTAGTCCATCTTTACGTCACAACTGAATCTTGAAATGTTTTTATTGTGGAAAAGATAGCCTAGAATTTCCTGGTTTGCTTTTTATCCCACATTTACTGGTTTGAAAACCTTGAGGCATACTCATAGTAGGCATTAGTGAAAATTATTACCTTAACTTTATTAGATGTTCAGACCATTTCCTTGAATACTCTTTAAAAGGTCGTCTTGCTGAAAGTATCAAGATTTTCCATTTTTCTCATCTTGTTTTGTTTGGTATTTTGAAAAAATCCTGGCTGGTTCAAACGAAAAAAACAGTGAAATAGCCTGGAAACCAGTATGATTATAGCATAAAAACCAAATATTAAAAAAACTGGGATGAAACCTGGTAGTTTTCCAGTTGCCTGAGAACAAAAAGCACTTTTTGTTGAGCGATTGAGCCTGGACATATCTCATGCTATGTTATGTATATTCTCCGGTTCAAACCCAGTTGGAACGTTGACTCAATAGTGATAAGGCGAATGCCCTGGCTCGGTTTTAAAACATTGGTGTTTGTCATTAATCACCTTTCCAACCTCTCGTGTGGATTTTGAGTCTCATTATAAATGTGCCTATGCAGGTTCCGAAGGAATGGAAGCTGGATCCGAGTTGGGAAGGGGAATCGAAACAGCCACAGCACCCTAGCTACCTCAGAAAGTTTCCTAGCAAATGGCGATCCGTTTCTTCTCAGCAGGACCCTGTAAGAACTGTTAGGATTATTGACCATTTTGTTATAGAACGAACACAAAAACCTGAAACGACATCAATTAACTGATCAACAATTCATTGATCAGTATTTTGATTTGTAACAACAGTGTAAGTGATGTTCTTTAGAAGTAGTTAAAAAAATGCAAAAAATTAGCTGGCAGAGAATTTTTTTTCTTTTCATTTTTACAAAGTAATTCTTCGTTGTTCAATGAAATCAAAGAGAAAGTGATGTTCTGGTTGTTTCCATCAAATCTCTTGCTCCTATTATGCTCGCCTTAGTAGAAGTGGGTACCGAAACTGGGTGGATGGTCTATCTGCCCTAAAGTGGTATTATCAGCCATTCTGGAGGAGGGGGCAGTTGATTCAGCAATTCATAGTCCTGATCTATCTGGGATTTCACAGTATGCGGTCCCAAAATCCCCTTCTCCTACTCCTATTTTGGATCATATACATGCTGCTCCCTGGCCAGTCTTTCTACCCAATCACATCGTCCAAGACCTCAAGACTCATTTTGATATGCGCATGTTGTAACTGATGAGTGATCAGATCGACCCACAACTTACCTGCATGGTATTATAATTCTCTTTGTAATTTCTGCTCGTTTCATTCTCGTCTCAATTATAATTTTATAATGACAAAACACATTTCTTTCTGACTGTATATTACTCAAACGTATTTCTTTTTCCTATTCTTTTACTTGCACCATACTGAGTCCAAGAAAAGTGAAATACTGATATTTATGTTGTTATTTTTTTTTTATTTTTAACAGAACTCGATATGATTCAGGGATCCCTTTATTGGTTTATTTATAATACTGAAAACCTTATACCTTAAAGAACAGCTTGTCTCAGGTCTGCAGTTGATATTGTCGACACTGTTAACATGTTTAGTTTGTAGTATTAGATAAGAACTGACAATATTTCAAGTGTTTTTATACTTAATATTGCATTATGGTAAAACAGCCTGACCAAAACCATGCAGCTTAAATAAGTAACTGTAATGTTTTATAAAATGTGAAAAGAAAAAGAAGCAATTCAAATAATGGCGCCTCGTGCCACAACAATAGGTAAGTACACGGTACACACTGTAATCAAAATCTTCTGTCATTTTTCAATTATCTGTTGTATTCCAGGAAATCATGGATAATCCTGTATCACCTTATCAGACCAAAATTGCCGATTAAGGAAAAATATGATTATCAATTACTCAACTCAGTTTGCAGCTTACTATCAGCATTAATCAATAACCGGACTTTAAGCGAGCATGAACCACAAGGAAGAACAACAGATGCTGGAAGAAATTTTGTCGTTTGCAAAAAAAATTCATTCCCATTTTTCATCAATGGATATCCTATATCTGCCAACTCAGAAGAATCGATTACGAAGTAATCACCACATCTGCAGCAGTACGAAAGCTCAAAAAAATCGCCAGCATCTTCGACTGACAGATCCTCTAATCTGATATCTTCAGCAGTTGCAGAATCCTGCCTCAAAATTTGCAGATCCTTATCATAGAGTGCACGAGATTTTGAATCTCCAAGGATTTCCCAAGCCCTCTGTACCTCTATAAACCTACTGCCCGACTCGTTTGCATTTGATGTTTCACATGTCATTTGCATTTTATCTGGATGGAAACTCAGAATGGCAGTTCGGTAGCATGTGCGAATTTCTTCAAAGCTAGCATCTTCCTTCACATTGAGGATCTCATAATGAGTTTTGAGGGTTAAATTTCCACTCTGGATCATTATTGAACACTGCACATTTCAAAAGATTCATTACAAGAGCATGATGAGCATCAAATGTATATCAGACTACGAGTTAGGCTATGCTTAATATGTTTTCTAATAGGTAAAATAGGTAAGTTCTAAAAGAAATAATTCCTTCATTGATAAAATGTGGTAAGAATTATTTATAGGGACACTAAGATAAGAGTAACTTTCAGAAAAAAATAACCTTTTTATTAATAGTAACTTTCTTGTAAGCTTAACCTTATGTTCTAAGAAAAACTAAATGCAAACTTGCAGACCAAATAGGGAGAAAAACACTGCACCAAATCTTGATAAAAATAATTCTCAGATTCTGCAATTAGCCCTTGTTTGGCTACTATTATAAAATGGTTCGGTTGTGCTACATGTTCATCACAAATTACAGATTTATTTACCATCAAATAATATGACGATATATAATTGAGTCAAAAACCAACTAAAAATAAAAAAAACTCTCCCACTTTCTTTTTGTCATCTCATCAACCTGTAAAAGAATCTATAAATGATAATATAGAAATAGCATTATTCAAAATTGTTTATAACTAATCAAATTGATTTTTATCCACATATTTTGTGGGATCCACAAGTACTACTACTTACCCCAACTCATTTATATCTATTTATAATTTAAATCATTAACAACTATCAAACATGCTTTAGTACAAACCAAAGTTCCTATGTATACCACCATGGATATTAGATTTTTCTTGCACTATGCAAAGGACACAATTTTGAATCAGATTACACAATCTTCATCTCCCAGTTGTATATCTACTAGAATTTATCGATTATGTCATTTATATGCATCTTCAAATACCTTAACAATAGGCCCTAATGAATGTACATGAGCATAATCATCAGACTAAGACACAAAATGGAAGAATAAACCAAAAGTTTACCGTGTTTGCAAATCCAGTCCCAAAAGCCACCCAATGATCATATTATTTTGGTAGCCACTAGTTTTTCTCCTCTTTTTTACTTGAACCATCAGAATGAAACGGGAAAGTCAGCTTGTTACCAAAATTAATGTGACTCTCTGAAGACTAAGGCTTACTTCAGTCTATAACAATATTTTGATTTTAAGATCCATAGTTCCAATAAAACTGGAAACAAGCCAAAGAAACAACAGATTTCCTCAAAGTTGGCTTTCATTTAATTCCTTAAAAATGTACTTTTTTTCTAAAATCATACAATGGGCAAATATTGAATCAAGTTTGCAACAATTTGTAACCCATAGGCTAACTAAATACTAAGTTTTGTCACGCGTTAATAGAAGAACAAGAAACTTAAAAAGTTCGTATAAGCAAGCATCTCATTTTCCAATATCAAGTCATCTCAGATTTCCATCTTCTTGTTCTTATCATTTAAATATTTTCAATAGCTTTTGCCAAGTAACTCGGGGCTCCAACTTCAAATCTTGGCTTTCATTTTCCTTTTGATGGACCTAGAGGAGGAGGTACATGTCAAATGTAGGCTTGGGACCATGCTAGCTTATATGCATGTGGAGAAACAATTCGAAGCATTACAATAAGCTATCATCAAAACATTTTCATTTCATAGGAATAAATAGCATCCATCAGTGGTTAGCAACAGTACCAAGCAGGCTCACAACACAATTATTATATATATACACAAGAAAAGTAAACACTCTTCTTTTATATTTTATATTTTGCATTGTTAGATAACTTTACACCATTTAGAATGACAGTGAAACCAAATAATATTGCGCAGAAACAGACTATTGGATAAACAACCAGAACCCCAATTTCCTCTCAATTATAACTTCATTTGAGGGTGCATGTATGTATCAATAAGATGTGAAGTAACAATCCAATCCATAATAAGAATATTTGAGCCCAAACAAGTAAAAGGTCGGATAAAAAATGATTGGACATACCTTATGGAATGACCCTCGGAAGACACATTATAACAAATTGCACAACCACGAAATTGTTCATATTTGATGGATTCTGATTTCCCAACTTGTATACATCTAAAACTTCTATGCCATAACCCAGATAGCCCAATAAGAGAAAACTCAAAAAAAGTACTTTTAAACAACTTAAAGGTGCCAGAGCTCATAAATTTTCTGCTAACCTTTTTAAAGAACTGGAATAAAGGGTTGCCCACAACACAAAACGTAGTATAAAATAAACAAAATTTGAAGATCATTATGACTTTCACAGCAACATAAATAGAGAAATCAAGAAAACTTTTCAATTGAATTTCAAAATTTAAAAATCAACCTTCTGCGTTTCGCGAGAGCCAGCCGATGGGACCGTGTTTTTGCTTTCTGAAATCGAGCAAAGATTACAATTGAGTCCGGTATTTTTGATTAAAAATTCGAATTATAGGAAATTTTCTCTGAAAATCACTTTTGGCACTTGAGTCCCTCGTTCATTTCTTTCTTGACATTCAGGTCCCCAAACTTAAATAGTCACATGAATCACTTTTATTTCTTAAAAAATAATTAAGAACTAAGCACCCCCCCCCCTTTTGTGTATAAAATACATTTTCGAATAGTATTTTGATGAATGTGTGGTGTTCTTGGTTTGCGTGTAATATCATTTAATTGAAAAATGTATTATTGACAATAAAATAAAGAAAAAAAATCTTGAAAATAATGAGACAGTTAAAAATGAACAATCTTTCTTTTTTCCAATGTGTTATAAAAATTTTAATATTAGAGACGTGTTTGGTAAAAATTAAAATTGAAAAACTAGTCGTTATTGTTGACTTTTATTAGATGAGTAAGACCCAATAACGACTATATGTTCAATTTTAATTAAATTTTAAGTGCGACCGTACACGCACTAGAACTTAAACGATTAGTATAATTTTCTAATATGTTTCAAACTTGAACATTTTTTTTTCTAATAGTCGGGACAGGCACCCATCGCATCATTATAGAATGTTCATAAACATTACAAATATCAGCACTTGACATTCCAATTCAAAGCCATGGAAGTGGTTCATATTACATTCATGAACAAAAATGATTACGCATGTTTCAACTGTTCTCTTTTCAACCATCCTCGGCGCTTAACTTTACTATTCAAAGCCATCAGCACCAAATTTACCATCATGTAATACAAAAAGAATAAAATAAAATCCAAATGCTCAATGGCCTACAAACGACAACAGAAAGAGAGGAAGTCACTAATGATACTCTACTCAACTCTTGAGAATTGCACGAATAGAGATCCTAATACACTTCACATCATCCGAGTTGTAACTTGCCATGATATATCAGAGTTATAATTTTCCATCAAGACTTTCGGCCTTGCTGCCTAATTGTCGGTGAATATAAGTTACACACTGACCACGCCAGACACCCATGGAACGATCAATGGTGCATTAGGGTGTGCATGTCTATATGATTCCGAATACCTGTCCTTAAAACTGAATTTCGGTTTCTCATCCTGCATTTGACAACAAAAGCAAGAAAAAATGTTAGTTGTAAAACCAATGACCGACGTGTATCTGTTTTCAGGGAAATCTGGTTCCAAACCAGCCCTCTTTGCTAGACTATATCAAAACTTTACTCGCAGCCGTCAAACTATACGGGCGCAGGAACATTCCAGGGTTTGAGTTATAGGTGACCATGGGTAGCTTAGCTCTATCTCTAGTAGATTCATTTTGGGAAAATTGCACCATCACTCCAACCTTATTGTCCGAGTAGCAAGTTTATTTCCGATCTTATTGGAGTAAGTTGACCTTTCACTATATTGGCAAAAAAAAATGCATCGGTCAAAATTTATGGGCACCAGCCCAAGATGGGAAACAAAACCTAGGTTCATAAAGTTAGATGTGTTAGGCCCCATGATTATTTTTAACAAAAATTTGGATGGTTTCCATCATTGGGTAATTAATTTTTCAACAATAATGAAAGGTTAACTTGAGTTGACATTATTCTATTCCATGCAAAAGATTTATTTTTCATGTAGTATAACATAAATAAACAAGCATAATAAAAATCAGTTTCATGACAAGCGTGCAAATACTTACATATTTCAGCCAGCACTCTTGATTTTTGTGTTCATAAATATCTGGAGAGTAACACCCAGTCTCGGATGGGCAGTAAACCCAAATATTACATTTCATTTCACCCGGTTTGGCACCTTTAGCTTGATTCAAACACGCCATGCAACATTCATATGCAGATTCTTTAGGGTGGGTAAGGCCCCATCTTACGGCAGCACCACCGTAGTCCGTATGAAGTTCAGCATGGCATTCAGGAGGGAGCTGTCTGCCAGGTAAGATTCGGCTGTCTGGATAGTTGACAAGTGTACAAGTAAAAATGTGATAGGGTTCTACAATACTCACAGAAGTTTATAGTGGACAATTTAAAGTAACAAGCAAATGAGATTGAGTATACTGTATTGATTGAAGTAAAATTGAGGATTACAGAATATTAATAAAGAAAAGAATTCAGCCGTTCGAGAGGGCTGCCCTCTCCCAGGTGTGTCTAGTTTGTGGATGATCCTTCTATCTCTATTCTTAGCCTATTTGTAGCCTCCTTGTAACTAATTGACCTGCTTCTAACTAATTGGCCACCCCACTTCCTTTTTGCTAACAGAATCTGTTACTGCCCCTCTCCTCCTCCACTCTTTTTATTCCTTCTAGAATAAGTGTATTTAATCGGGGGCTTATCAAAATGCACATCAAATTTGAAGCAAACAAGTTAATAAACAAGTACCAAAATAGATAAAAACAGTTAATTATACAGATATACGTATGCAGAATAGAGGATACAAATTATTGAAAAGTCGACTCAGAGTTGGGAAATGAATTCTGAAGTTGTTACCAAACTCCTCTTCACCCTCGGGTTTGTCATCATGTTCCTTATTAATGACTTGAAGAGGTATCCAGAGCCCCATTTCTTCTGACAAGTCGGCCCAATCAGAACTCAAAGCTCTTGCAATAACACCTACAGACACATTATAGTGATTGAAAGATGTTTAACTACGCAAACGAATAATCCTAAACACCAATTAACTTAAGTTCAAGAGGAATATTCTAAACAAGAAATATTAGTACCAGCTTCCTTGGGCAAAATTGTCGTATTCAAGGTTTTCCCACGGACAAGTCCTTTTGCCTCTTTTAGTTTTTCCTTGCGCCACCTTTCAACTGCCTCTGCTCAGCAGAAACAGCATCAACAATGCAAGTTATGGGACAAAATATGCAGAAACATAGAATATAGATCACAAAAAGTTATTTACACATTTCATGATTATTATTTTGTATCCTTCTCACTATTTCATCAATTTATTTCGCCTTAATAATTAATTTATCAAACTCTTATGTAATTATTAATGTGTACAACGCAGTAGCACATACACTCAGAACATTATAATTTTAAATCACACCCTTTGGTAACTAATTCAAAAGGGTGGCATGCAGTCCGCTAGCATGAAATACAACTGGAAGCATGACAAAATTTTGCACTCTAGAGTCAAAGAAGACCTAGCAAGCTTGTAATTTTGATTAGCTCCAAGAGAATTATATTCTATACTTCCATATTCTTCTCAATCTATCATCTTTACTATTTGTTCCTCATTCAATCACAATTGTTTAGTTCTGTTTGTAAAATTTACAAACAGAAACTGAAATCATATTGGTTTTTTGTAAAATGTAACAAACAAATATATTGTTTATACAATCTCCTTATGCTCCTATTATTTTTTAGCATAGCTGCACTATATCAGGAAATGATGACAGAATGCATAACCAAATGAAACAATAACCTTATATTATCAAACTGCCAGAATTAATGTTGAATGAGTTTCGCTTCCATGTCAGTGTAAAGCTAAAATTCAATAATTATTTTTGAAAGGCTAAGATAGAAAAGTTTAAAAGTTTCTCAGAATGAATGATGCGAAACTAGTTTTATTTTCTCTAGGGATTGACTAATGATCCACCTGAAGACAAAATATTAGATGGCTAAAACCTGCTAAGTAAGGTAGGAACGTCTAGCTGTTAATCAGAAGCTTGTAAGAAACCTTTTCTCATTAATTAAACGGTCTTTCGAAGGTCGGGATGAATGTCTTATCAGAGACATTGGTGAACTAAAGTATCAGCATTGGTGGAATTTGTTGTGTAAATAGTAAACGGATTATTGGATCTAAAAATAAAAGTTGAAGTGGAAGAGTTATGAAATCGTCACCATGTACGAGATCAATAAAGAAGAAATGAGACTAGTTATAGCAAGATTGCAAGCATAGGACGATCAAAAATGAATTTCATCTCTTTTGAATATCTAGTGGCTTATTTCAAATTCGTGTAAGAAGTGAAATCAAGCTGAGAGTTCAAAGTGCATTGCAAGAGATTTGTTGGATCATAAAGAGGCTTAGTGAAAATAGTATTGGACTAAAGGATCCTTGTCAAAATAGCATTGGGTTTTAAAATAATGATCAAAAAAAGATTGTATTGGATTGAAATTAAACAGCCACTTTGTATTCTGACTCCTACGCATTTTCCTGATATCCTCATCTTCAGACTGAAAAAAAGTTGTTAAGCAAACATCCAGTATTTCGTTGACTAATCAGGAAGGGACTTTTGTTTGGCTGCGAAGTGGCAGTTGTAACTGAAGGAAAACAATGATTCTTTTTCTCACATCCGGAATTTCATTTCACTGGTTAGGCAGAGAGCTTGGATTTTGTGAATCATGAGTTCCTTGAAACTTTAACAGTTTTCATACTGAACAAAAACATCAATTGAGTGCCCCAAATCATCATTCTTAAGGAATTTTCCTGATTTTGAGAAATAAATTACTATCATGCCTGGAACACTAACAAGTCAGGTGAGGGTCAAATGTACAGATGAGATCATATGGGAACAAATATCTGAATGACAACAAAGGATAAAAAGCTGATGAAGCGTACACACAAATTTAGCGCAGACCATGATACGGTGGCAACTTATAAAAATAATGTAATGAAGTTTTTTTTTTTTTTTTCCCCTTTGAGAAGAATGAAACCAGGCAGTAACAATGAATTATATTGCGTGCCTTTTTATTTGAGTAAAGCCGGATTCAATGCATATAATCACAATTATGTACCTACTTATAAAAAGCTTACTAGCAAATATGTTGAACTACAGAAAGATCGCAATAATTCAACCTCATGCACGTTCCCACCCAAGTGAAAAACAGATTAATATAATTTGAACTATATGACAAGCGCAAGGTTTTACCCAAGACATAAGGCTTAACACATGAATCTTGTCAATATCATTCAAACAGTTTTAAGCCACAGGTTTCTTTAACCGTAGTTGGCACCTCAAATTGCATTTACATTCCATGCTCGTAGCCAAACACCTATATAGTGTTGTGCAGGCATTTGATTAAAGCTTGTTTGAGCCCCATTTTTAACCATAAATGCATTTTAAAATAGCGATTTGATGGAGATTGTGTGATTAAAAAATTAAGGAAAAGTTTTTTGTTTGCGAATAATATTATTTTGCCCCTATTTGAGCCACATTCTCATTTTTATTCTTATTTTTCTACTCATTTTCAACCACACATTTTTCAATAAAATAATATTTTTCATCGCATCAATAACTTTTCCTTCTTTTTCAACCACACATTCACCATCACATTACCAAAAAAATGCATTCTCTCCTAAAAAACGCATTCTCTCCTAAAAAACGTGCATCAAGCACACTCTAAATAGTTATTATTGAGCATTAAGTGTCAAATATAAGATGCCAAAAAAATTAAAACTCACTTTTCCCACGCTCGGTGAAGTAAATATTCAGAAGATCTTGGAAAAGAATTTTATATCCAAACATGGCAAAGATGAATCTCCCTACATTAGTATGTCTAAACTTACAAGAGAACACATAATCACATTGAAATAGAAAGAGTTAAGTACAAGAATTGAGATTTCAACTTTAATTGGTATAAATCGACAATGTAGGTCAACAAACAGAAATAACAAAGAACAATACTATTTATCATTATATTGATGGAATATCGGTGATATGGCAACATAAGTGGAATAATGAGATATGGCAGTTCAATCCTCCTCTCTCTTATGAAATTTGAACTGTCATATCTCATTATTCCACATATGTTATCACATCACCAATGTTTTATCGTTATAGTGATAAATAACATTACTCAATAGCAAATCATAAAATCGACTGAATACATAATTACAATAATCACTATAAATCAACAATGTAAGTCAGCAAACCTAAAAAATAGAAAATCGTAAAATCAACTAATAATTATGGATATCATAGTTGTACACACCTCGTTTCTGAGTTGCATTGGCACCGGCATCCAAGCGTCTTAACTGCGCAAGAATCTCATCTATCAACTTTTGTTTCGAGTGCTGTGGCAATTCCACCACCTTGTCTTCCCTTAAAAAATCCTTCTTTAATTGTTTCACCTTGGAGTACAGACAAATATCCCCCATCAAAAATAACAACCAAAGATTCAATACATTACATCAATTGGAAATCTACTTTAAAAGCAATAAAAAAACAAAAACAAAAAATAAAATTCAAACCAATGGATTCTTACCAATTTAATGAGCTCTTTAGGTTCCGATGCTTTTCGTATTTGAATTGACTCATCCATTTTCCTAATCTGATCTGGGGTGTACCTAAATGCTGTAAAACAAATACCCGTTACAAAAATAGAAACGATTACTTTATGGGTCATAAAAAATACAAATTTCACTAAGCGATTGTCAAGAAAATTCACCGAAATCTCATAAACCAATGGTTAAACACTTCCAAATTTCAAAAAAATTCAAATTTTAACAAAGGGGCCATAAAAAAATCACAAAAATAAATTAGCACTTACTAGTTCGTGAATCAATGTAGGGATACATGTAAAGAGAATTGTAAAGATTCTGGATCGCATATAGGACAACAGCAATGTTAATTAAACAAACAACGAAAGTGGTTCTCTTGTATGAACACCATATCCCTCTCCCATTATACACAAACTCTCCTCTCGCCATCTCCTTCTCTTTCTCTCCTTCAACTTCTCCTCCATCCCATCATAACTTTCTGTCTATGTAACTATATATTTCCCTATAATATATATCCCTCAGTGTTCTTGATAGGAAAAAAAAAGGGTAATCTGGAAACTGGTATCTGGAGATTTTTGTTTGGCTTCGATTGAATCAAACGGATCTATCTCATCAATGGAATCCCTTTTCTTATTTCTGGGATTTCTCTCTCACTAAACAAGATATCACAGTGAAACAATTGTGTATATTTCTTCTGTTGCTGTTACGGTAATTGTTAATACCACTTTTAGGTAGGAATTTAATTATTCCTCCTAATCTTGATTGTGAATAGTAGTCAGGTAGGTGTTTGATTGAAGTGGGGGATTTGCTAAAGTGCGCTGGAAAGTTAGGATTGGTGGCCTGGAGCTTTTGGAATTTTTTGCCGAATTGGCTATGCAGGTTGTGCTCGCCTAAGTCTAGTTTGGGTACCGTTAAAAAATTCTAATCAAAATTTAAATCAAGATTAATAATTAATTTTAATACCACATTTCATAATATTCACAAATTTTCAATCATACATAATGTTGACTTTTATTAAAATAAGCAAAATAATATTTTTTTGAATACTTTTTGGAAAAATTGCACAATCGGTCCATAATCTAGGTTCATTGTGTTAAATGAATAAGTTGTATCTTCACCTTGCACTATAGTTGCACGATAAATATATAATGGAAACCATCAAACTCTTCATTACATTGCCATGTGGTCCTCATGGAATATGCTTTACCTCAAATTTCTAAGCAAGGTCTAAATTAAGAAGCAAAATCGAGATTTACGATATTAGACATGTGAGAGCTACGTGATTATTTAACTGGGATTTGGGTAGTCGGATTGAATGTGCAACTAAAATGTAAAACTGATGATAAACTTGTTCTCGTTTAAACGAGAAAGTGATTAATACATTATTAGAATACAGTTTAAGGTGATAGTATTCGTTGTGATTATTATCAATTTAGGTGGTCTTGGACATCTAATTCCCTATTCAATTAAAAAAAATGAAGAGGTCTATTATTAGGGACGTAGCCAGGGGAGACAAAAATAAAAAACCATTAAGAAAAAGTGATTTTCAGTTAAAATATATATTTTTTGCCTTTAAAAACAAATTGGACCCACTACCTAAAATGATGGTGATGACAATTAATATTGAATACCAGAGATTCGTTAATTAATTCCTAATCTTGAATATGAATTTATTAGGAATAATTATGTGGGGACTGCCAAATAGCGCAGGAGGGCCATTATTGGGGGTTGTGGCTCTTGGAATATTTTGTCAACTTTTCTCCAAGTTTAATTTAAAAGCTCTTTTTGTAAAACGAAGCAAAAAAAAAACTGGATTCTTTCCTTGCTGAAGTACACAATTTCATGTGCTTAATTCATTCCCTCATTCGGTCATGGCGTAGGCTTCGATGGTCTTTAATTATACCAAATTATTTAAAAAACAAAATCGACATTTTGAAAGAAAACTTAAATGGATTTTACAGCATAGCGTACATCCTCATCACAATAGGAGAGTCCTCTTCCCCAAAAAAAAAACAGCGG
>CAIGRL010155482.1:0-18579 GCA_903798325.1 Fraxinus xanthoxyloides
TGGTGTCCATAAACCCAACAGCTTCATTGAAGAAGTTATTCAACCTTGGCTCCTGTCCAGCATACTCCCAAAACGTCTTCCCATGTTTAGTATCAAATGGCGTGGGATTCTCATTTTCAAACCATTCACTTAGATGATGCCATGGCTCTGTCAAAACCGGATCTAGCAAGGCTAGTGAAAATGGTGTCACGCTCAACGGTTCATATCCTTTAAGAGGAGACGAGAAGCTGATGTAAGCCAATATCACATATTTTTAGGATCATTGTTGGAGATTGTGGCTTTGTTGAAGAACCCCGGATTCATTAAAATTTGCATTAGGCGGGATACACCTTGAGATTTTGCTTTGTTGATGGGGAGGGCATCGACTAATTCCTCCAGTGTCATTGGTTTTCCATGCAATTGTGGATGATATGCCGTATGCCTAATTGAGTTGCACACTTGAGAGACATTGAGTTTATGAAGTTCACTATGTGATTCCATACATGAGGTTGAGCATGAAGAAGCTCAGTAGATTGTTCTCCATTACGCGATGTCATTTCTTGATCTGGATCAGATACAAGATCGTCCGAATTAAATTGAGCTCGAGACTTTTTTGTGTTATTTAACAGATCAGCCGCTAGACTAGAAGCAGTGGCGGGGTTGGATGCACCACTAGAACTGGAAGAAACAGGTATGGACTTCCGTTTCGATTGAAAAAATTGTTCCATAATCTACAATTGCAAGTGTGTAACATAAATCAATAAACTTGTATCTCATAGTCTCATACAACTAATTTCTTATGAATGATGAATGTATGTTAACTTAATTTCAATCCTCAAATACATCTACTTTTATTATGATAGTTTTACATATTTGAATGTGGTGTCATTATATTTTGTGGTAATGTAGAATTGAAAAGTGCCAACACTCATAAAGAAAATTCCAAATCCAATTTTATTTTCCCCCAATTCCAAACCCTAAATCAAATTCCATATTCAATTCCAAACCCTAAACCCTAAATCCAATTCCAATTTTAATTTTCCCCAATTCCAACTCAAATTCCCACAATTCCAATTCATAAATCATATTTGAAACAAACTGAAAACTATTATGAATCATGATTTCATAAATCATAAACAGATAATAACACAAAAAAAAAAAAAATGATGGGCATTGGGCAGAATTCAGAAATGAGAAAACTCATGGGTTACGGTGAGTCGGCAACGACGTTCAGTCGCAACCCTGCTGCAGCCGTTCAAACTGGTGGTCGATGGTGGAGAAGACGGTCAAGCTGTGGCGGAACTCGGCAGCGGGCTGGGCTGGGCCTATATATAATAAGTATTGGGCCGAAGAACAAATGGTCCAACCCGATTTAAAAGAAAAAAGAAAAGAAAAGGGCTTGCCTTATATATAATTAACGATTGGACCTAAAAACAAATGGTCCAACCGGTCAACCCAATTAAAAAGAAAAAGAAAGGGTTGGGATGGGCTGGCAACAATGGCCCAATCTTATAACAATAAAAAAGAAAAGGGGAACGCACCAGCAAAAACCATGAGACATGAGGAGAAGATGAACTAGTGCCGCCCAGTCGTCATCTTCAGATCTTCTTCCCAAAGTTTTTTTTCCGGCGGAGCCCAACGCCCGGCCGCTCTCCGACCAGGTGCTGTGCTTGCCACTGCGTGTATGATAAAACAATATGATGCTTCAAAATATGGACTTCTGAAACTCTAAATTATTGCTATGACCAATAATAGTGTGCTTGAAAAACGGCTTTTTTTTTTTCGGCCAAAGCACCCAAAAAACGATCTTTGATTTCACTTGATCCGAGCGAATTCATATAATGAGGGGAAAAAAAAAACTCAGTGTAATAAGAAAGAACAATAGGCTCTTCCCTTTAATCTAATTAAAATCGACTGCAAATTTCTGAAAGATGATCATTATATACGTATTAATTTGGTTATTGAATTGCTTAATCAGCTGGACAGCTAGTTTTGCGGGAAGAAAAATAAAAAAAATCAATTTTTGGATCAAATCATGTGAACCATATGGTTTACTTTAATGATAAAATATTCAATTCGAGCTAATAACAAGGAAAGAAACCAAAGGGCCTACGTTGTTAAAGCAGAATAATGCAGATAGGAAATGAATGGGAAAAGTTATTTGGGCCATGAAAAACCGTAGAGATAATAAAATTTATCATAGACACTAACTTTACACAAATATTGCTAATGTTAGAAATTGAGTCATCCGTCATGAATGAAATAATGGGCAAAATGAAAATAACAATCACAAAAACACAAGATTTATATGAAAATCTAATTTGGGAAAAAATCACGGATTAAAAAAGAGAATTCAATAATAATCAATAATGGCAAATTACAAAGAATCTCTGTGGACCAATCTAATAAGTTGGATAATTAGTCAATCTCAATATGTATTGTACATTACATATTTATAATCAAATAATCTCTAATGTACTAGGAGAATATAATAGGTCTAATAAATAATGGAATGTTTGAGTTGGAATAAAAAAGAAAAAACTGTCAAAATTGAGAAACATTCTACTTATCTGTCTTGAACTCCTTAAAAAAATTTCAAGTCGTATTACCAATTCATAATGGAACTCCCAATTAAATTATCGATAGAATTTGACTCGAATTCTGACAAATTTTCACCTTTACACAAATTCCACTACAAACAACAAAATCTCGATTTTCAATAATAATATTTCTTCGTCTAAAAACGAATCCCGCTGTAAAAAATAAAATTCACCTCTTCAATAAAAATTCTCCAACAAAAATCTTTATCTCTTCCACAAAAGCTCCTAAAGGCAAACTCATTAACATATGTCAAATAAATCCAAACACTGCTTATCAGTAGGATTACCATGGGTACCAGATTTGCTCGAACTATCACCATGAACAACTGGATCATCAAGATCACTACTAATTCCATATAAGTTATCAAATTTCCTCGAACTATCACCACGACAAACAAAATCACTACTAGCTCTATTTGAGTCAACGCTTATCACAGCATAAGCAACCAATTAATCTCATCAAACCTCTCTTGAGGTCTAATATCTATTTTCTTCAATTTAGTGATGCTGTCAAACGTGATCATAAAACCTTGCAAGACATATCATTGTGTCGTTCTCAGTCCCTTATCACAACTCGATCCTTGCGTTGCTTCTCCTTTATTTTCAAACAAAAATCTGGTGTTGCGATCCAAAAGCAGTATATCAAACTTCATACTTGCTATGTCGAAAATCAAATATCGATCTGAGTTGATCAAATCTCACTCTAATACTAAATCGAGCTGGCTCTCCCAAGAACTACCGAACCTAGTTCCAATACCAGTTTGTTAGATTAAAATAACAATCACAAGAACGCAAGATTTACGTAGAAATTCAATTTGAAAAAAAAAAAATTCACAAGTAAAAGAGAAGAATTCACTGATAATCAATAATGGATAATCACAAAGGAATCAAACCATCTCAATAAGTTTTGTACATCACACATTTATAATCAGAGAATCCTTAACATACTAAGAGAATATAATACAATGAAGAATCAAATATAAGGTAGAATCCTAATATAATAGATCTAATAAATAGTGGAGTATTTGAGCAAGAATATGAAAGAAAAATTGCCAAAATCGTGAAACCTTCTCCTTATCAATCTTGGACTCCTTTTAAGACTTTTTCAAGTCATACTACCAACTCCCAACAAAATTCCTAATTTAATTCCTAATCGAATTCGAGTCACACCCAAATTCTGAGAGCTAATATATATGTAAGCTATACAAAGCCAACTTGTACTAATTTTGTAAACTAATTAGTTGTTTTTATGTTTTAAAAGAAAAGCATTCTAAATAATTGTTGATTTTACAATGTATGAAGAAATAGGCGAAGTCGTTTGAAGCCGGACAAGAATAAATCACACGAATAATCACTCTTTCCAATGAGAATATAAAGATAACACCAAGAATGAAAAATTCTTTTAAGGAAATAAAAATATTTTATAATGAAATATTGTAGTTTACTAACTAAGTTTGACTTTATTTGCGAAATTATAAAATTAACAAAAAAAAGTCACTCTTAATTGTTTTTAGATGATTAAACAAAAAATTCAATTATCCTAAGTTGAATTACCACAATTTGTAATAAGAAAGCAGTAAATAACACAAAGTTTGATGACAGAGAAATCCAACTTGGTAAAAACTCTGGGATTACCTCCGCTATAGGCAATGTGGGTTACAATTCAATTCCAAATTAGTTCCACTAGCTGTTGTAAGCCCTGCAACTCCAAGATCTGTTGTACCTTCCAGCCTTGTGATCTGCTACCATATATGCTATCTAACCAACCTACTAGATCTCTCGATCTACCTTCTGTAACTTCCAAGATTCGTTGTAAATTCCAGACTCACAATTTTCTACCAAGATTTGTTGTATCAGACTTACAATCTTCTGCATATGTCTCTTCCAAGTGGATACTCAGGAATCACCTATCCTTATTCTTCTTCATGCTCTTGTAGTCCAACATCTCTCAACCTCCAGAAATTTCTGAAGTTCAAGTGAGAAAATACATTCCTAAGGATGTTTAGGAAATATGTGTTTTGGATTCTTCAATTTGATATTTTCCCAAAACTTGATTCCCGGATCTCTAGAATGAGTAATTTTACCAATGAATTGTGTTCTTGGATCTCTCAAAAGATTATATGAATATGAGGCACAAATAAGGCAACCATCGATTTTCGTCCAATGACTTGAATATTTATATGAGAGGGTAATTGAGTTGAATGAACTGGAAAAATATGTTAAAAATGGAAATTAGGGTTTTTCGGATCGACCTGTCACTCGAACTAGAGTCGGACGATAGGCGAGCAACGACGATTCTATTTTCATCGCTCGAGTATTGTCCATGCGATAAGCTAGCGAAAATGCGGCGCTATGTTTCTCCTCTTTTTATGCTGGAACTCTAGACCTCATAACCCACTTATACAAATTGCACCCTGGATTCTTGACTTTTACAACACACTACAAATTAGTCATTTTGTCTACAAAATCGCCAACACTAAAAACCTAACAAATAATAAAAGAAATCGTGAAGACTGCGTTTAAAATTATTTGAGCCACATGTATAATACCTTGTGTTGTATAATGCTAATGTGATACAAATATTGCTAAGATATTACGTAAGTTGTACTAATTTCACTTTTACTATTTTTGATAAATTAACTTACTTAATTTTCATGTCATCTTATTCAATTCATGTCAATTTTTTCTCGTGTTATGATTCTTGAGTTTAATTTTATTTTAGCATTTGTATACCAAAGGAAGACCAAATTACAGGGGGAATTCACCGATTTTTTTTCCTTTCTCAAAGGCAGCCGATTTTCACACTAAGTGGACAACCACGCTTTCCTCAATTGCACACAAATCACGCACATTAATTTTGCAAAGGGAAGGAGGCTATATATAGTCTAATATTAGTAGCCTAATATTAGGTTATCAATTAGGGCCAAATAAAGGATAAATATGCGAAGATTAAAAATCATCCAATATGTAAATGTATGAACCGTGATTAACATTAATTTCTTAAGCTATTTTCAACGGCTCACATTATTTTCAGGTCAAGCATTTGGAATTGATTGTTGGCAATCAATTTAATTCATTGGACAGTGCCTATAAAATTTAATCCGACGTTTACATCATCGCTCGCTATATATTAGGGATTAAAACCCAATAAATCTCTACATTGATACCCAATCAACATGCAAGCAAACAAAACACAAGTTAGTACTTGCATAATCAAAGTAATCATTAAAATTGAAATCATAGACTTTACCTTGTTTGGGACCCGAAATACATACCATACATACTATATGTACTAACTAAGGCTAGGATGGAAAACACTCGAGTAGCAGTAGATGATAACAGTAAACAATCAAAAACAAATAAACATGTTATGAAAATATAACATATGATAACACACAGATCTTTTCAAAAAAATATGTTCACACAAAACAACGAACAAACACCAAATTAATCAACAAACAACCAACATATATGCAACAAATACATAAATGACTCTATGAAAAGATGCACTTAGCTTATCCCATTCCGTGTTACTCACACCTTAAGAACGTACATCTCCTCTCATCGCTCATCATGTTTACTAGACTAATCAATCAAATCATGTCTATTTGGCAAATAACAATAAGTCCTAGTTTAATGGGATAATCTTCTATCATCATATCACTTCTCTCAACCTAAGTGAATAATAGGTTCCACCCAACAGAAGTGATATAAGTGTTTCTCTCACACTCAACATGATCAAGGTCTTCACATATAAATAATTCCAACATTTAATTACATCTTCACTCGTGATCCAAATGTCACACTCCATATCCCTGGTACATACTACCAATGTACCCTTAGGCATTGATCGTTTGATTTTTCGCAATTGAACAAGATCGTTATCAAGTAATATAGTAGTGAATAGAGTGTCGAACCCACGAGAACTACGCGTTTGATTGAGTTAAAATTAATCGCAACTTTAATCAAATAGCAAACAATTTTTTTGATTTTTTTATACTAATTCCTAAATTATCAACTAAACTAATGAAAGCAAGTAAATATATTTTTCAAATATGTGAGATGTATTATTAAGATATCGAATTCCCCTTATTATTCCATTTTTAGTGTAACGATTAAAATGACAATTTGAAATCATTCATGTTGGTCAATATTCTTAATTTAATTAAAAGTCTCTCTATAGCGATCAAATATATTTTCCTCATGTGACCTTTCTATCTCTCAATGAAATATACAAACATGATAAATGCATTAACAAATATTAGAACACCTATTGAAATCATATAAAGTATAATGTATATCTCTATCATTTATCGAACCTTAGAATGTTTATTATAATCCACTTAAATCCTATTACTCTCTCGATAACAATAAAATCCACTAACAATTCAATGGTGATCAAGCAATTGAAAAGAACGATAAAAATAATAATAAATATCCACAAATCAAATCAAATTAAAGTCAAAATAATTAATTAAAAACTAAAAATATAATATTAATGGTTCATCTCATCCTAAAAATGTATAAAATTAGCCTGACACATCGAAATTACAAGAAATTATATTTAAGTGAAAAGATATAATCCGGATTTTTGATAAATTAAGAAGATGAAGATAAATCTTAAAATTTTGAATCTCTTCAATGGTTTCTTGATAAATCTCAACTTGCGTTTTCTCTTCATTGCCCAAAAATCAGGTGTGAATCTTCACTTGATTGAATGCTTGCAAATCTCTTTCAATTCTCTTACAAAAATTATGAATTTTCCTCCTTTAATGATAATAATTGATGAGTATTGGAGTATAATATGTATATGAGAGGTCTCCATATGTATTATACTGTTATGTATTTGTAGGAGTCAAAAATTGGTTGAAAATTACGTCCAAATTGACTTCCAAAAGAGTTTCAATCGAATAAGGAAAGTTATCTTCGCGCATGGACCTTTTTGTCTCTGCACTGTAGTCAGTATTTTGAGCATAACTTGCTCTCCCGATATCAGATTGAAGAGATTCAAAGTGCGTTACAAATATAAATCAAGGGGATAAAACTTTGATACAAATATAATTTTCCCAATTCGGAAGTTTAATATGCTAAAAATGAGTCTCAATTTTCAACTAAAATCTCAAATATAACTTGTGCAATTGGAAATTGATTTTTGATAATATTTTGATCATTTTTCATTTCTTTTTTAGTTCTACCAATTGTCTCCTAAAATCTTTCAAGTATCATCTTTGATCCAAATCAGCTATTGAATATTTGTAATTTGGTTATCAAACTTTGGATTTTGCCATTTTCACTAATTATCACTTCTTTCTTTTGATTTTTCGTTTAACCATTGAGTTTTACCTATATAATCTAAAATATAACAATTTAGAATATATCTTATAAAAAGAAATATCAAATATCAATATTTTAGGAATCGAATAAGTGTATAAAATACATTTATCATTTATACACTTATCACGCATATATACTCCGCATTACCAAATGACATATAACACACTTACTGTTAATACATCCCATCCCACTATGCATGCAAACACATTATATCAAGTAATCATAGTGCTCTTAAAAAAATATTCATGCAAATGCCCATATCAAACACATTGAAATGTCATATAACCATACAATAGAATTAAGTAATCACACACATGCAGAAATGATTACACATAGATGCACATAGAGTAACTATGTTTACTCTCAATAAACATCACTTGAGTTATCACTGATTTTGGATTTGTTTAAGAAATAATAAATTATTAGTTTTGTTCAATTACGATCTAAGTTTTCGGTGCATAGACAAATCAATAAGCTATTAATACATAATTTTCAATATTCTTAATAATCAATAGAAATCAACAAGACATCCGCACGTTATCATCACTTAATGCTTCGTCTGCATCACTTTAATTTATTTCGGCCTGCATCATAGTGATGAGATAAGATTCATTAATTTCAACCTACTTTAAGCTAGTGGACCTCAGACATCATATTTATAAGGTGAAAAAAAAATTATCACCGACAAGACACTGGATAAATGTTTGCAGTCGAACATGGGCTGACGAGTCTCTCAAAAATGCACCTCAATAACTTGGCACTATAGAAATTTCCTTTTCCTGTGAGCATTGCTTATCTTTTCCAATCGTTATTACTAAATATGGCTCTGCAATATGGACAACAATCGACTGAACTTCTTCAAGCTCAAGCTCACGTATGGAACCACACGTTCAACTTTGTAAACTCCATGTCTCTCAAATGTGCAACTCAACTAGGCATACCTGATATTATCCACAGACATGGAAAATCGATAACGCTGCCTGAATTAGTAGAAGCACTCCCCATTAACAAAGCGAAAGCGCATGGAGTATACCGTTTAATGCAAATTCTAACTCATTCAGGGTTTTTCATTTTGGAAAACATATCTGGTGATGAAGAAAAGAAGGGATAGTGGCTTACACCATCTTCTCGCCTCCTTATACAAGATGAGCCCTTTGGCATGGCACCATTTGTACTAGCAGTGCTTGATCCAATTTTGACTAAGCCATGGCATCATCTAAGTGAATGGTTTCAAAATGAGAATCCCACACCATTCGATACTGCACATGGGAAGACGTTTTGGGAGTATGTGTTGGATATTTATACAATAAATATAATATGTGAAAGAAATAATTAATTCAGATAAAGTGCACAACTGGTGAAAAGTGATGAATCTGTGTGGGAGGTCAATGGTTCGAGTCACGCCTCACGCACTATATTAAAAGGTCGTTGATTAGGCCTTGGAGCCTTGGGCTTTTGGGCTTTATTGATTCTAATAAAATAATTTTTTTCGGAATTATTTAATGGGTCAACTAGCCAGTAAAACATGGGTGTTTTAACTGTCCAGTATTAACAACTCATTATCACTGATAATAAAAATTACATATAATGTTAGATCATGNTTGGATATTTATACAATAAATATAATATGTGAAAGAAATAATTAATTCAGATAAAGTGCCCAACTGGTGAAAAGTGTGGAATCTGTGTGGGAGGTCAGGGGTTCAAGTCACGCATCACGCACTATATTAAAAAGCAGGAATATCTTTGGTATCAATCTTGCTCACTACAATATCACAACGAGCAATCACATCACGCAAAAATGCTACATCACATCAATGTGTTTAGTCCTCTTGTGAAACATCTGATCCTTAGTCAAGAAAATTACACTCTAACTATCACTGAATACTGTAGATATCTGCAAGTCTTCATTGATTTCACCAATTAATCATCTCAGCCACATAACCTCTTTTCATGCTTCTATAATGGCCATGTATTCTGTTTCTGTTGTAGACAAAGTCACTATATTTTGCAAAATAGCTTTCCAACCGATAGCATAGCCTCCAATAATAAACACATACCCTATAAGTGACCTCCTCTTATCAAGATCTTGTGCATAATTTGAATCCACATAACCGATGACTCCATCTGAATTTCTACCAAAATGCAAACAAGCATTTGAAGAGCCCCTCAAGTATATGAAGATTCACTACACTGCTTTCAAATGTTCCTTGCCAGGATTAGCTATGTATCTGCTAGCTGTACTAACTGCATGTGTCAAATCGGATCTTGTACAAATCATAGTATACATAAGCGAACCAACTGCATTGGAGTAAGGAATCTGAGACATATAATCAATGCCTTCATCTAACTTTGGACACAAGTTAGATAATAGTTTGAAGTAGGCAGTCAAGGGAGTACTGACAGCCTTAGCTTTTACCATATTGAATCTTTCAAACTCCTTCTGACTCAAATACAATATGTCAGTCTTTCTATCCCTCAAAATCTTCATTCCAAGAATCTTTTTCATTGCATCCAAATCATTCATGTCAAACTCATTGCTGGGTTGAATTTTTACTTTTCCGACCTCTACTTTATCCTTGCTACTATAAGCATATCATCAACATATAATAACAAATATGTAGTTGATCCACCACTTTAGATGGTACCCTGGCTGGTCCCCAAAGATGTGAATGGATATATTCAAGTGTCCCCTTCGTATTGTGTCTTCATTTAGTAAATTTGACTCTCTTTTGTTTCCCAAGTACACAATGCTCACAAAATTCTATTTTGCTGGTCTTTTGCCCATCAAGAAGTCCCCATTTACTCAACTCTGCAATCTCATTATCACTCATATGCTCGAGCTGCATATACCAAAGTTTTGTAACTTCATCATTTGTCAAAGAAGTAGAAACTGCTGCATCCCCAATCACTGTGGAACCGTGTAAAATGTACAACTAGAGTTTTTATGTTTCTTCATGACAACAAGAGAACCTTGGCTCACTTTCAAAACTTCACATTCACCAATGTATCTGTAACCTTTTGAGTCAAGTGTTCTCAAAGATATGAGATTCCGCTTTAGTTCTGGAACATGTCTTACATCTATAAGTGTTCTGACGCCCCATCGAATATTTTGATTCTGACTGTGCCAACTCCAACTATTTTACAAGGCGCTTTGTTTCCCATAATCACACCACCTCTTAAAACTCTTTCATATATAGAAAATCAGTTCATATTAGAACACATATGAAAAGTACAAGTCGAGTCAAGAACTCATTCCTCACAAGGTTTAGAATCCCGTCAAAGTTCTCCATCACTTTGCTCATCTTCCACAACATCAGCTTCTGCTGTATTAACATGTTGCTTCTCTTTCTTAGTAGCTTCGCAACTTTATTTCTGTTTTTCAAGGCATAACAATCAGCTCTAATATGCCCCTTCTTCTTACAATAGTGACATGTCTAGATTACGATATGCTCCTCATATTTTTATCTTGCATCGCAGCGCCTAGGCGCTATGCCTAATGCTCAGGCGCTATGTGTTGGCGCTTGAGTGCCGGTCCTGCCTCCTTTTTCTTATTGCTTCAATTCTGGCGTCTAGACGCTGGGTCTCGGGTTAACATTCCAAAACATGTTTTTTGTTATCCAAAAGTCCATTTTCAAGCCAAACTCCTAATTATTATTGAAATTTGATCTCCAGAACTTAGGACTCTAGAAACCCAAGTACCTTGGACTTCCTCCAATCAACCAAATCTCAAATCACATGGAATCCAATTAACTAAATATCAAATCACGTGGACTTTGGATCACACCACAATAGTAGCAATAACGCAACGGTGGAAATGCATAGTTTTCCAAGTTCTCCCTATTTGGAAAAGAAAAATTCTCAAAAGAAAAATTCTTTCTCATCTCATCTTCACAAAAGAGAATATTCTACTTTCATTCGTTAATAAGTTTATCCAATGAATTGCAACATGCAAAAAAATCTAAAGATAATTATTCTTTCGCACCACATATTTGTACCAATAGAATTATATTTTGGTACGCAAATTGAACCTTTAGAAGGAAATGGAGGTGATCGAAAATGGTCACTAAAGTTTGTGGAAAATATTAAATTGGTACTTCATTTTGTTAGTACAGCATGTGCCATAGTTATTTATTATTATTATTATTCGAAGTTCCATTAAAAACCGAAAAAGAAAATAAAAGTCATTTGTTCAACCCAACTTAATTTTATTTTATACTAAAGCAAGTTACTCTAAGATAGGAGATACAAGAAAGCTGAAAGATAAAGCAAAACTTATATCTCATGTGTCTTTGTTCCAATCGGGATTTCATTCATGTTGTGATAGACTCGTTAGAGTCTTCTCAATCAAATTCACTTATCGTAGGAGAGCGTCCAAATTAACAAAATTTAGTAACTAGTCGATCTCATTGTTAACATATTCAAATGCATATCTTGCTCGGGATTGAAAAGGGTGTGCACTAAGATGATCATATATGATGTAAACTATGTTCATATTGCCTCAATGCTTGAACGGCTCAAATCAACTTGTATTTCGTAATCTCTCCAATACATCATGGGGAACAAAACAAAGAATACAGTCAATCGAGTCCAATATAATTAGAAAATGTGTCTTGTTTTCATTTCATAAAACAAAGTGACAAAAAAAGAAAAAGAAAAAGAAAAAGAGCTGTATCATCAAAAAGAATAGGAGAATTAAGTTTGATAGATATTTTTGTGTGTATATACATAAATAACAATTGGATAATTTGAGTGTGTACGAATATTCTATATCAAGTAAATAGACTTTGGAAAGTGCACAAATTGAGACCTTTCAGTTAAATGAGCTAAAGTTGAAATAAAGGTCATACTTTTTGTCGATTCGAGTTCAAAGATTAGCAAACACAGTCGACCCTTTCTCTCAGTCATTACATCGAACACCTGGTGTGTACCTGTTTTCCTTTCAAATCCCAACACTAGCCATCAACACATTTACGAATTACGTACATATATAAATATATTGATCTATTCGCGAATATATCGCTTGGAGTTTGCTGGTAGGAATGATATTGCCAGTGTTCAAGCTGGGCACACTTGCGCTGAAAACGCTTTGCAAACCCATTGGCAAACGCATAAAGAGAAAGGCGGGCCTGAACCCCAAGTTCAGGCTATCCATAATCAACATTGCCCAGGTCAGAAACTCTTCCACTCAACCACAAAATTATGTGCGCATAAAAGAAGAGTTAAATCTTGGAAAGAAGAGATGAAATTGTTAAATTCTTGATTTGTTGTGGTTGAAATGCGATTAAATCATTAAGTCGTAATGATTTTCGTTACATTAGCGGTTTTAAGATTGATAAGAAAAAGAAAAAAACGTGAACGGGTATCAATCTTTTTATTAGGTCTTTATTTTCCTTATCTTTTTGTTTGTGGGCATAAGAGGAAGAACGTGGCTATGTTCTCTAATACACTTTGAAGGGATAATCATGTAATGGTTAATATGTTTATAAATTGAATCAGGGGCGAATGGATTCAGGTTTTTTGTTGAAGGTCATTATTTATTTAAGTCAAACATGATTACACTTAAAATTGATCACATTTTATTTCCTTCACATTTACAAGAATTTATTAACCAATGTCTATCATAATGAAATAAATTTTAAATTACAAAAAATTAAATCATCATGAATTCCACCAAAGCGCAGATATAGCAAAAAGAAATGTTTGAACAAAAGACAATTATCTAAATAAATTTGAACAATAACCAATAATGTAGTAACTCAAAACATTTTTTCAATAAACAGTTCCAATTAAGATTAAGAATTTACATTATTTCTAACAATTCCCAAATATCAACCATAGTTAATCCTAATAAACAAACTTAATTAAAGGTTAAAGAATAAACAATTCTAACTAAGGTTGAAAAATTCCAATCAAGAATCACCATTATTGCTTCCTAAACATGAAATTAAGAATTCAATGAAGGAATTGGTTCTTGTGGTTCGAACTCAATATCCAGTTGCAAAGAATTAACCTCGTACCATGAAAAATCAATCAGAGTATCATATTATGGTAAAATATTTACAATGAAAAGATATCTTTCTTAAGCATAAGTGCCTATTAGTACTTTGAATCGTCATCCCTAATTTCCAAATAATAGAGTAGTTGGCTTTATTCGTACCTCGAAGCGGAGTAGATGCTTCTAATGATGAACACGTAAAGCCAGTGAAAAATACACCATGTCTTATTCATACCAAATTCAACTAGACGAAATGTTTCCATAGTTCTATTAAAGAATTCGTCTAGTCAAGAAAAAGAATGAAAAAGACGGAGTAATTTTTGGAACTGGAATGCTTTGTGCATTCGTCAAGAAGAGATTGTGGGTTTGGATTTAGGGCTAGGACTTGGACTGCATTGTTTTACATGGACTGCAACTTTTATTGATGTGGGCTAGGTATGAAAAATAAATAAATAATATCATTTGGTTCCACTCCTGCTTGAGTCTGATTAATTTCATCTAATCATTTATTAGGACAGGACTTTGTTTCTGAAAATTTTTGCACCTTAATATTTACCAGTCCCCTCTGGTGGAAACTTCTCTGAAGAACCTAGCATCTGTCATGCTTATCATTTATTTTGTGTAAAATAACAAGTATAGGAATGAAATTTGTTAGAATAGAATTAGTTTAACCATTTAAATATCAGTTCCATTTTGCAAAAGTTTTCAGATTGAGAAAAAACCTGACAACAATGAATTATGAGCTAACATTGCTAACAGTCTTCAGTTTGCAACCCGTTAGCTAGTAAATGAGAAGTCTTACCGTGATGCAGCAGGAATCATTTTTGCTTTAAGGAGTGTGCAATAGTATCCAATAACAAAGCTGTCAAAAAACGTGTTTTGTATTTAATAACGTAAAGAAATTTATAAATACTTAATACAGAGGAACAAGATTCCTTCCTCTTGAATCATGTGATCATGGAGTCTCACTGAGAAGAATAGGTCACTTGATGTGAACCCACGTAGTGCAAGACTACGAAACCCACAACGGAATTGAAATCAAACCCAATAAAGCCAAAGAACCAAAGTTTTGAATTTGATCGGAAAAAGAAACAATCAAAATAACCAACAAACAAAAAGGAATGTTGACCCTTTTGATTGGATATTTGAGAATTTCACCCGGTTGATTTGAACGCCACAAGAATGAACTTGATAAGTTCGTGATTTGTCCAACGAAGAACAATAGATTGAAAGCAAAATTGCCTCACAAAATATTTCTTAATAATAATGTTGTTAAAAAACAATGACGAAATAAAAAACCTACTTATACTAGCCCTAGAATCATGCATAATATTCCCTAGATTACAAAATTATGGTAAGAATAAAATTCTAAGGCAATTAGGAAGTTTCCAAAAAAACTGAAATTCTGGCTGCCGGAATGAACTATGCGGTTGATTGTAGCCTATTCCAGCTCACATCAACACTGCACTATGCGCCAGAATGAATCATTTAATCTAGGATCTATGCATCAGAAGTTACAACTTCCCCCACTTTCATATCAGGACATGATATTTTTGTTTCAATTTGATATTGTACCAATATCTCTACTTCTGATGCTCGTGTCATATTCAGTCTTGGGTATGCTTTAGTGCCCTTTGACAGCCTTCCAATAATGGTAAACAGGAAGCAGTACAAACTACAAAGAGTGCTCCTCGTATATTTGAAATGAAGATTATGTACACTTGTTAGTTTGGTTATTCAATTGCTTAATCTTAATGATTTGATTGATAAATCTGCTTATACCAAAGCAATAAAATACACTTGTTTATGTTTCCAAAAATGTGTATCTGATACAATGCCGATCTCGGATTTTTATGTCAAACAAATGGTTTTCTAGATATAAGGACTCTTCAGGGAGCGCTTTTTGGGGGGTGTATTAATTTTGCTACTTTACTTGTGAAAAAGGAAAATTCCAATACCCAAATTAATGGAAAGAGGTACACATAAAATTTTCAACATTTCCTGCTGACAGAATTATATTTCCATCTTCTACAACCTCCCTTCCTCTGATTCTTTAACAGGCTAACCATCGGTTCAGAACGAATGTGCAAAGGCGTATTTATGGTCATGCAACAGATGTTGCAATTCGTCCTCTAAATGAAGAAAAAGCTGTTCAGGCTGCTGCAGACCTTTTAGGCGAACTCTTCGTGTTTTCGGTATTGTGATTCCTTTAACTTTTAAATTGGAAATTTTCAATAATTTTTATTTGTTAGTGTAACAAGCATGTGCATCTAAAGTACATCCAATTTGTAAGATGGTTTGAATTCTGGCATGTCGGTTTTCTATTCTATTGCAAATGGCTGTAGCCATAGATGTCACCATTTCAAGGGTGTAGACAATATTTCATTGTCCTGATCCATCTTCACACTTTCAATTTTAGAATTTTAATGTACCATAGTGAACGACTGCTTGCCTATTATTTCAATAAAGGAATAAGTGTAGTTTCTGTTTATTAAAGTTCTATTGTACTTTTTTTTATGTCAACATAGATAATATGTTTGTTAACATGAAAATATAAAAGCAGATTTAGATTAACATGTGACTTTTGCAGGATTGAGTATGATTTATTTTGTCAGTAGGGTGCCTGGGAAACATGGTTCTTACAATGAGAAAGCCTAAACTGGCGCCTCCGTCCTGAACCTTTAACTCTCTTTGCACTTCTATCCCAACCTTTTTTTGTGGCATTATTGCCCCCAAACTTTCATATATTAGTGCCTGTGGTCCCTAGTGATGGTTCCATTCCAAATTTTTCGTCAAAGGTCAGGGTTGGACTCGGGCATAGAACAAAAAATGGGCCTGTTAACTTCTTGCCTAGTTCGCCTACCTTGTTAAATTTGGCAGCATTCTTGTTTTTCAGAAAACTTCTTCGCTGACCAAAAGTAATCCTCCTCTTCTAATTCTTCAACCTTCAGGCATTAACATACAGAAGATTGGAGATAGTAATGCAAAGAAACAAATGTGCAATTTATCCACGCTAGAAAGATATTTTCCATTTGACTCCAGTTAACCCCAAATGAATGTGATGTGTATGTTCATTTTAACCCCAATGTTTTTCTAATTGGTGGCTCACAAGCATTGGATCCTGGCATATTTAAAATGGAGTAACTTGAAGAGGATTAAAACTATTTGGTTCTACGACACGTGATAGGACATTTGCTGATGCAAGTATACCTTTTTTGGGTTCTTTTCTTTTAATAGTGATCCTTGTCTGAGACTTTTGGAAAAGACTAGATTGCTCATACTTTATTATTTTCTCATTCCTTCTAATCTCGTGTTTCCTCTCCAAGTATTTGAAATTTTAAATTCACTTTTGCTTTCTATTTCGATCAGGTCGCCGGAGCTGCTGTTATTTGGGAGGTGCAAAATCGTTCCAGAGCAGAAGCCAGAAAGGAGGAACTGCGTAGGAAGGAATTAGAGGTCCATGTTGATAGAATTATTCTACATGTACATCAGGGTGTAAACCCTAGTGGACCAGTCAATGATGAAATGCCACTTAGGCATTATGTACACCAAGGTGTAAACCTTGATGTACATGTAGCAAAACCCTTTTGAAGTGAAGAAATGATTAACTCTCTTTGCTTTGCTATGTTAGGCTATGAAACAACGAGATCAAGATCTAGCAAGAGAAGTTGAGCTTCTTAAGCACAGAATTGCAACGCTCGAGCAAGTTACCGAAGATCAAAGCATTGGTGGTATTCTCAACTTTAAACGAGCAAGTGACACTGGAAATAAAGCGATGATGGCTTAATCACTCATAACAGAAGTCTATAGAGATTGGAACACACAAAATATTCGTTGATATTTTTATGAATAATGTTATTTATCTATCATCAGTGTTAAACTACCGATCTAAGTGTTACTAAGTGACAAAATAAAAGATTTAATTAAATGGGGTAATATTTTTCCTTTGATTGAACTTGTCACATTGTGTCTCTTAGATTGATGTTGTAACACCATTGGTGTTGGACAATATTTATCTATTTATTATTTTTATTTAAATGGATTGCAGCTATATTTAAGGGCCAACTACCTACCACCAATGGGCATATCGACAAATAGAGTTGGATTGACTGGGCATATTGCGTATACAAAAGGATGATATCTAAATCTCATGTCGGGGGATAAAATCCACAAGAACTTATTTTTATTTTAATAATTGTTCTATATGACAGTAATTTTTTAACAAATTATTTTTCTTCATTCTTGTTTTTAGCCATGCATTTTCTAAAGAAAAGTGCTTGTTTAATTTAAGGCCATAAAGTGCCCGCTTGAGGCGGGAGAGACAGAGTTATCTAACTTAGAGGTGTCCAAAAGTTTCGAATCGAACAGAATCGAATCGAGCGGTTCTTCATAAGTTAAATATTCGAACGGGTACATGAATCGAGAACCGATGAGTTTGGGTCGGGTCTCGGGTCTAGACGAAAAATCGAATAAGACTGGAAACTAAATAATTTTTTTATTTTTTTAATTGAAGTAATTAAATTATTTTATTTTTTCTAAATAAATTAATTAAATTAATTAGATCATTTCATAATTTTAATTTTACAGCCCAAATCATTTTGAAACTCATTAGCCCATTTTAAAGGCAAGAAATAATGGAGTTTGAGATCCATTTGCAGTTTTTAGAAA